>APFE031135596.1:63066-127199 GCA_000404065.3 Pinus taeda
GACCCGTCGTCTACTCGTCATAAAAAAACTCTAGCTCCGCATGACGAGGTGGGAGAAGCTACAAACCCATCTGTTGAACTGTCACAACCTCCCACCCCACCTGGTCTGGATATCTACATAGATTTGGACTGCAAGCCTATTGGTTGTCACGTGAACTTATTTTTTCAACCTCCGTCCTCTTGTTTTGTTGATCCTCTAGATTTTGGTGTCTTATGTTTATCCATTCCAGACTCTACATGTGATTTTCACAAAAAATTAAGTTGTCGATGGATTTGGTGTTGAGAAGCCAAACAGTGCTATCATTTTTGACAAGTATGTGTGGGAATCTAAAGAAGAACTTGCAGTGAAGGATGACCTCCTTCTATCCACACCTCGTTCGCTCTATCTTGACATATTTTGTGATCTTGCCATTTATGATTTGTCTTGTGAAAATTCATTCCTGGATGTTTCTATTTCTGATCATTCACAAGATGCATAGGATGTCAGTCCGTCATTTGATTAAAGAGAGGACAAATATTTCCTTCAGAATCCACTCAATCTATCATCTTTCATTTCCAAAAATTCAAAGGGTGAAAATTTATGTTTCTCATCTACCCTTCTATATGATTCGTCAGATCATGAGGATGCCAATGTACATCTTGAATTTTCTGATCATGGTTGTCATGATATCTTCACTCCTTCATTTGATCATGATGTTGATTCACTTGTCGTTGATCTTTCCAAGTCACCGGTCTTTGATGATCTACCTGTTTACAAAGTGGAAACCCCACAAGCAGTCGAGGCACTTCAGCCCAAGCTGATGGTGATGTCAGGTTCTCGTTGTCTTGAGTTTAGCTCCGCTCCTGATCAGAAATCTGTTGAACCACTTCAAGCTCCTCATCACTCTCTTTCGCACATTGAAAATAAATTTGATCCACATATTTCACTTCCTCCACCAGAATCTAAAGATCGTATCGCTCATGTGTTGGAGGAGTCATATGTAGCAAGTCATGCTACGAAGCGAAATCTTTCTTCTTTCTTCATGTTCTCTTGTATGTCAAGGTCAAAAGATTGTACATGCTTGTTGTATGCGCACAGTCTTGTCACACCATGGTACGTCTGCAGAGTGTCTGTCACGTGCTTTCACTTTTTTCTTTTCTGCAGATGCAGTCAAACTTTGAGCATGTTATTTTCTATTGTGTTATATTTCTTTCTTGTTGGTTTGCTTGAATATCCTTCATGACAACCATGCCTTTACTTACATGGGCCAACCAACGCATCGGTGGCTGCATTGGAAATATCACTTCAAGTGAGTAGGCCCATGCACTATTTAGCTTAGAAGTAGGAGTAGTGTTTTCTTTCCTCTTTGCTTTTCTTTCCTATTTTCTTTGCGTTCATGTTTTTCTTTTCTTACTTGTTTACTTTCTCTACTTTTGTCCTTTGCTTGCTTTCTTTTTTGCCTATTATGCATCCATAGGTTTAGTTTCATATTAAATTGTGTTTGGCTCTTGAGACAAGAAGGGTGAAGTGCAAGAGGACTTTTACATCTATCAACATTTGGTTATCTGTCTATCCTCTCTCTTTGTGAAGATCTTGCATTCTTTTAGTCGATGATACCCTGATGGAAAATATGTTCTATTTAGAGTGAGTCTTGAAGAAAACACAATGCTTGCACTTTAACTAGTACCACCTACTCTAATAAGCTCTTTTATATTCAGTTAACTGTTGTCAACTAATTCAAGTAGAGTAAGGTTAGAAGGAAAACCTTAACAAGTTTTTCAGAGGTATATATAACATACTTATCTGAAGGGACAACCTCTTCCACTCTCAATAAGTCAGGATCCCTCTTCCACCTCATGAAAATAAATAAGTTCTTATGCATAGTTCTCTGATAAATGAAAAAAAATGAAAAATGAAAAAATAAATAAGGTGAAAGAAGAGAAAGGCTTCCTACACAGAGAGGTGAAGCAATAAACTATCCTGGGGTACTGTCCATGCTCGTTGGTAGTGGAGCAATGCTTGTGTTCCTGAAGTGGCTTCATCGGGGTACTGTTTAGGCCTGCTAGTAGTGGAGAAACACAAAAGATGAAACTTAAAATATGACATTCTACATTACTTGTACATCAAAATACCCCTCATACCCAATCGAAACAACTCAGTTGACTTGGATTTGTATGTGTGTTGACCGATTAAGAGAATGACAAGGACTACATCTTTAACTCAAGCTAATGAGGAAGCCATGATGATCAAAGCATCAAACAACACTTCTGGAGGAGTTATACTCACTTTACACGAGACAAAGTCCACATAGAGAGTTGGAGTTCTACTAGTGTGTCACTAATGTTGTAGCGACTGCAACCACCCTCCAAAATTTTTCCTTCACTTCATTTTGGAGTCTCCCTCCTTAAATATTAGCAGCTTGTCTTGCACTGTTTAGGTACTTGTGCTTTCATTTGAGTTTTATCTTTCGCTTTACAACTTGTGTTTTCTCAATTGCTTTTCCATCTAACCAAAATTTGACCCAACGACTTGGTTGCAACCTGGTTCTTGCATTGCCTTGATGATCCATGCAATCCTTGAGGGAAACTAGCCTTGCTCTCAGGAAATGCACAGTGAAACCCAATAGTGAGCTTAGGCTCTAGAATTACAGGACCCAGCTGGCAGCTCGTCTTTAGTTGGGAAACTGCGCAGCATTCCAATCCAGCAAGTAAGCCTTCAGCTCCAGAATTGCGTAGAGCCAGTTGACAGTCAACCTTTAATCTAGGAATTGCACAGTCCAAACCCACATTGAGCACTCAGGTCTAGAATTATGCAGAGCCATTTGATAGCCTGCCTTTAGCTGGGAAATTGTGTAAATCCTGAGATGGACCCCAGAGCCACTCAACCCAAAAATTGCATAGAACCATACTGTGCTCAGAAATTGTTAGTGCATGAACTAAAGAGTTGCCCAATCCTCCCCAGAACTATGCAATCATTTCGGGTAGTACATGGAACTTTTCCAAAAAAGAAAGAAGCTAAGAGGAAAAGCATCCCTAGGAATTATGGAATCTATTATTAGCTTCTTGAAAGTGACACATTTCCATCTTTAGAAGTTTATGCTAAGTGTCGTTGTTGTTCTTGATCTCAATCATATGCCTTATAAACTCCATTTGCTCAAATCCATGTAATGGACATGTCTATAGCTCACATATGCATTCAATTATAAATATCTACCTTCCCTAGGAGATCAAGGAGCCTTCGGAGCATTGTCATCGCTTTTCGGGGTGAGTTTTACTTTTATTGCCTTTTGCTTCTTTTTCTGTGGCTTTTGTTTGTTTAGCTTATGAGAGTGTTGTTTCACTCATTTTATTGAACGAAAACTGGTGTGTTAACTTGTTTTAGTTTGTAGAAGTGTTGTTTCAAGTTATATATTTCCTTCCCTAAGCGTCACGTGAGTTTTCCCATTTTTCACCCACAGTTACTGATGCAGTGGCTCCCTTCGCATTCTTTGTGTTCCTTTAGTTTGATCCATTGTTGCACTTGTTTTACATGCATACATCTACACTTATTTAGATCTGCACTCATTCTTAGATCATGCTTCAAATCTTCCTATTTGGACACTCCTCGTGGATAGATCTTGGCTTCCCCTACCTGGGCCTCACATTCATTTGTATGTACTGCACAATCTAACAACTCAAGGCCTTTGCCTTGTCTTCTGGAATTGTGTAGAGGCTTTCTTGGGATGGCTCCAATTGTGCACTATGCAGTTCCAAGATCCAGTCTCACAACTTGGTCACTGAGACTGTGTAATGCGCAGTCTCTCCTAGGCCCTATCCTAGACTGAACTACGCATTGCGCAGTTCCAGTCAGCAAGCTTCCACACTGACTATTGGCACTGCGCAGTGCACAGTTCCCACAGTCATTTGGTCACCCTTTGTCAGTCATAACTGCAAATTTCCTCTCATCAGATGCCCTGGCTTCTGCTTGATCATGCTTTAAAGTTAGAGTTGTAACAACTAATGTTTGCTTTCCATGAGTGGCTGTTCTGTCCCACAGGTTCCACACTCAAAGTGCTTCTCTCCAACTGTCATTGTATCATGGCATCCAAGAGACATGCTTCAAGAGAAACCAATGAAAGAACTATCGGGGAAGCAATTGAGTAAGCACTATTTTACTTGCCAACATATGAAGATGCCCAATTGTTTACAGAAAAGGAATCAACACTAACACAACAACAAAACTAGCAGAAGTGATAGAAGGCAAAAAGCGAGTACAGGATTAGGGAAAGAGGAAATCACTGAAATAATAGAGGGAGGAAAAAACTACATAGAAAAATCACATTTAGTCTTCATGCAGGCAGCTTTGACACCAGAAGCTAAAGGAATCACAGGACACATACAACAAAGCAAAGGAAGAGAAAAGAGAAGAGCTTGCAGGTAGCAGAACTGAGATTGTAACAACCAGAAAGAGAGTCGAAGGAAGAACAAGAGTTGAGACGAAGAAACAGGAAGAAGGATAAGGGAAAGGTGAAATTACAGACAAACAATGCTAATACAGGTTGATGAGATCGAACAACTAGCAACTAAAGAAGAGGGTGAACAGATGCTAGTTCCCTCACCAAAGCTAAGCACAAGAACCAAGTTTGGCTGGAGCTCGACAGGTACGTGGAGTAGCTGTTACGCGAGGCCACCAATGATGAATTACAGTTGAGCACAGAGATCATGCAGAAGTACATCGGTGGTCCACCCACACTCAGGACAATGTTGTGCATGTTTCAGGATGAGCTGGACAGAAATTTTAGAACCATATACCCGTAAGCCATAGAGGCGAGATTTTACTTCGATAAAGACATCACCAAATAGTACGGGGACATGATAGCGCAATACCAAGCTAGGTATCAGTTTGTCACCGAAGACCACCATGAGGAGGTTACCGAGTTGGGATTTCCCTAGGACCCCAAGTGATGTTGTTTGTCTTGTTAGGCTGACTCAAGCCTATTTTTTCCCACATTGGTATATGTGGAAATTATATTATTGTAAATATGTTGTAGGTGAAATTCCAAGTGTCACTAATGGAATGTGAACAATCATTATGTAATGTGAAGAGTCATGAGGGTAGTCCAAGAGTCAAAGGGGAATTTCAAGGGTCACACCACCCTTTGTTATATGTAGAACCTCATAACTCATAGTACAGATTTTTGGGAGCCAAGATTTTGGCTAGCCATTGCTTAGAGAAGGCTTGAAGAGTATTGTGACAAGCCTTGGATTCTCCACAGTGTAGAGAAATTACATCTCTTTGAAGGAGCAAGCGGTGTTGAATATAATGTTCAACTATGGGGCTAGTGGTTGTCAATGGTGTATGTATGGGTGGAACTTTCACTTAATAATATAACTAAGCCAACACAGTTTCATGCATATGTTGTTATTGGAGTTCAACTATTCTAGTTACTTTAGCAATGTATGTTATTTAACTTACGCATTTGTGTATGAACTATTTTGTATGCGATTGTATGAATCTTGTCGAAGACGTGTTGTTGTGTTAATTTGTCACTTTCATTTGTGGACTATTTTGCTTTCATCCTGTGATGTCATTCATCTCGTGTGTTGCTTTCAAGTTGCATACTATTACAGGCTTCTAAGGGACACACTTCTTTTTCCCCTCTGTGTGTTAGAACCCCCATGCATCTCACTTGACTTGCTACAAGGTCACACACTTGCTTCCGACAAAGTTATCATACTTACCTTTGTGCGCTACCGCAGTCAAGGCACTACTTTACTACCCACTGGTGGGACTCCTACTCCAAATGTTCTAAGCTCTAGTTGGGAATTCTTACCAGGGAGATCCCCTGACATGTTTGCAAGTCTAACACTATTAACAACATGTTGAAGCATTCATAAACCCCAATCTATTAACCCTATATTAGAACATAACTGTAGTTCCCTTGACTGAATCTACAAAATACCATGGGAAGAAAACCATCATGCCTAAAACCATGTGCGAAACCATAGGTAGGTCTGCCTACCTAATATATGTGTGATACCATAGGTAGGGCTAGTCGTGGAAAGAATATAACACACGCCCAAAATTCTCCCACTTATCGTTTTCTTTTCCACACAGGGGGCCATAGGAGAGATTATTCATTGGTCCATCCTTGCAATGCCCATTGTTTCTCTACACCAAGAAAACTTCTCATTGCTCACAGAATTCATCAATGCATCTGCAAAATTCTTCAAAGTGTCCACGTTTACCAGTAACACCTTTTCTTCCTCAACCATATCCCTCACAAAGTGATACTGAAAATCATTGTGCTTTGTCTTTGAATGACAAGCAGGGTTCTTTGCTAAGAAAATTGCACTTTGGCTATCACAGTTTATCTTTATATCTCATCATACCAACCCCATACTTTAACATAATCTCTGCAACCAAACAAATTCCTTTCTTGCATGAGTGGTTGCCATGTATTTAGCCTCTGTAGTTGAAAGTGCCACTACATACTATGTTTACTCATCCAACTTACTGCACCTCCAAATAGGTTAAACACATACCCACTTGCAGATCTTCTCTGATTTAGATCTCCTGCCTAGTCTACATCAACAAAGCCACAGATGTCCAAAAATCTATCCAATCCTAGTCTTCCTTAGTAGCATAGACCATAATCGCTAGTGCCATGCAAATATCTAAAAACCCCTCTTCATTGTTGTCCAATGCTCCTTCCCTGGTTTTGACATAAACCTGCTCAATACTCTCACTACATGTGCAATGTATCGTCTAGTACAAACCATTGCATACATCAAGCTACCAACTGCACTTGAATATGGAACACGATACATTTTCTCTTCCTCTTCTTATGTCTTGGGACATTGTTCAATAGATAACTCTACACCTATAGGAATAGGAACCTTCACCGGTTTACTATCCTGCATATTAAACCTCTGATGTATTGTATCAACATACTTCCTCTAGTGTAAATAGAGCTTCCTCTTTTCCTGATCTCATAGTCCCCTTGATCGGATCTACAAAATAGCATGGGTATAAAACCATTATGCCCCAAACCATGTGCAAAAACATAGGTAGGTCCGCCCACATAATATAACAGTAGGGGTGCGTGGGGCTAGTTGTGGAAAGAATATAACACACACCCAACACATCTAGCCACTATACTACAATTTCTAAGGGAACATAAGCTTTATGAAAAGCTAAGTAATTGTGATTTCTTCCAATCTCAAATTCATTATTTGGGACACATTGTCTCCAAGGAAAGGATAGAACTAGACCCCTAAAAGATCAAATTCATAACAAAGTGTCTAGCACCAAAGAATGTGTAAGAGGTGAGATCATTATGGAATTGGTAGTTTATTATAGGAGGATCAAGAACTTCTCCAAAATTGGCTACCCAATTACTACAATGAAAAAGAAAGGTAATAGGTTCAAATGGACAATTGATTCTATTGCAAGCTTCAATCAGCTAAAGTGCTTGTTAACCAATGCACTGATATTGTAGACCCAAAAAATGATTTTGTAGTAAGTATGGGTGCCTACAAAGAGGGAGTTGGTGGATTTTTATGCAAGGCCAAGTTGTCTGTTACAAATCTCAAAAAATGAATCAACATGAGAAAAACTACGTAACTTATGGTTTTGAATTGGCTGCCATCAACCATGCATTGAAGATGCGAAGGCATTACCTCCTTGGTAGAAGGATTACTCTAATGAATAATCATGGAGGGATGAAATATTTGTTTGAACAACCCAAGTTAAATGCGAGGAAATATAGATGGTTGGGCACACTATGCACGAATTTTAGCTTGGGAATAGATCTCGCATTTAGCATAATGTACCATCCTCAAACTGAAGGGAAAACAGAGTGGAAACTAGAATCCTTGAAGACATTATAAGAATGTATGCAATGAAAGATCGCAAGAAGTGGGAAGAGTACCTTCAAATTGTGGAATTTTCATACAACAATGGGTACTATCAAGAGTTGCTAAAAATGAGCCCATTTGAAGCACTTTATGGGAGGAATTGTAACACTCCTATTAGTTGGAGCGATCTACTAAATAGGGACCTTATTGGGTCTTATAATTTTAAGGACATGGATTGAGAAATGCAAGCTATTTAGCAGAACTTAAAGGTGGCATAGGACAGGCATAATAGCTATCCGAACTAACATAGATTTCACAAAGAGTTCCAAGTAGGGGAACATGTTTTCCTGTGAGTTAGACCCAAGAAGAGCTCCTTGAAATTTGGGTCATGCACCAAGTTGGCACCACAATTTTGTGGGCCATTTGAAGTGCTCAAATGGATAGGTCTAATGGCCTATAGGCTGGCCTTTCCTCCATTAATTAGAGTGCATGACTTTTTCCATGTTTCATTACTTAAAATGTTGGATGTGGAGCCTAATTATCTTCCTGATTCAGAGGTCTTGTTTCAATCGTGTTTAGATCCCAATCCACAACGGGTGGGTGCGGGGGGGATTTCTGCCCTATTATTATTGTCTGGGGGGTCCAGGGGGGATGATGCATGTTTGGATCCCTCCTGGTAGGGGTTTCGAGGCAACACCCCCTAAGCTAAAAACACATGAAACATTTCCTTGTAAAATTAATTGTAATTTCATAGTCAAACTAGATCATTCATTAGGTGGATAATCTGATGGTAGAAGTTATGTTAATTTAGGGATTTTTCCTTAGAAGGAAGCCCCTTAGTTTATATGAAGGAATCATATTGTGGTTGTGCATTATTGTTCTAAGCAAGGAAGAGAGAGCAGGTTGTGTGTGAGCGGAAAGGAAATTATAACAGGCCTGTTGTAGGTTGTATCTCTTCATTTTGCTAGATAATATAAAAGGACTAGTTGTTTCTCCATGGATTTGGCCCAAATTAGGTGAACCACATATATTTGTGTCTCTCTCATTCTGTGCGTTTCTGTATCTGTGTTTCTACAATATTTTGTGTATTTCATTGCTATGTTAATTAATTTATAACGTAAAAGATGTGTGCATGATGTTAATCATGTAATTGATTGGTCTATGTTATAGTTAGAACCAGAGAAATATTTCAAACAAAACGTCTATGCATCATGGATCGAAGGTAACTCATGCTTCAAAATCGAGAAATAGATAAAATCAAAGTGAAATGAAGGCACTTTAGGCCCTAGGAAGCCACATGTGAAATGGTTGACCAGATGCGGGCAACGTATCCTTTCTTAAGAGAATTCTTAGGCTAAAATCACATGATAGAATATTTGTCGACGCGTTTCGAACCAACCAGTGTGGTTCATCGTTAGGACAAGTTGAAGAATCAGATCCAGAATGCATGTTAAATAGTCAGAGCAGAACATTCAACAGCTATAATTTTTGACCAGGCAATGGCTAAATTGACTGACTAATGACTATATTAGACGAGGAAACGGTTAGTTGGACTGGACACAGGGAAAAGGGGGCAAAACCAAATTATAAATTAAGCTAAGGTTATTATTAAATTAATAGCTAGTTATTATATTAAAAGTAAATTTACATAAAAGGTATATTAATTAATACATATTTATATATATTAAAATAAACTAATTAAGTATTATATAATAAAAATTAATCTATAATATTTAATTAATTGTTAATTTTTTAATTTAATTGTTTAATTATTTAATAATAAACCATGATTTAAAGAAATTATTTTTCTTATATAAATTGAAGTAATTATATAAATAATTATGTTATACTAATACTTATCTTATGTAATTCACGTGCTAGAAATAATCTAATTAAGGGACAATAATGATTTAATAATAACTAATAATAATTAATATATATTAATCTAAATGAAGTTAATTGTGTTAAACCTTATTTAAATCAATTTAAGGATATTATAATATGATCTTATACTAGAACCCTACTATAATTATTATATTAATATATTACTATTAGTGTTAAAAGTCAAACGATAGTGGTATCTTCCTATCAATGGATAGGGTATTAATATCTTAGTAATCTACTAGGAACCTCAGTTACTAGATTTAGGGAATTAGTAAATGAAATGAATCTATTATAGTTTAAGAATTAATTTAAGGGATGGGTAACTAATTAACATAAATTCATTAGAATATAAATTAGTTATTTAAATATCTTAAACCATATAATTTAACCCTAAAGGAAAGAAAAGGATTAAATCAAACAAGGAAGAAGGCTAAAGAAGGAAGGATAAAGGATAACAAGGGAAAAATTCTAGAACTAGCTACTAAAAGAGGGAGGGGGAGGAAACGAATAGGAGGTTAGGGCCGGGATCCAACATTTGCTAATATTCCAACCATCATCTCTATTGAGATTGCTTGCCCTCCTTTGATCTCAATGGTTTCCCTAAATTTACGGTGGTGGAACTACGAAATTCTAGGAATGACATTGGCCTCCTCAATACAAACATGATGTTTGGTCTTCTCCACATGTTTAGCTAGTGCGGAAGACTTAGTTCTCCCATGCTTAAGATCAGCTGCGTGCTCAATGATTCTTTGATTAATGGAGCGCTCAGTCTCACCAATATAGGGGGTCCCACTGGAACAAGGAATAATATAGACCCCTTTCATGCCCTTAGGGTCGATAGGATCCTTCACCGATCAGAGGGACTTACGAATGGTGTTAAGGGGGCTATAGGTTGAGGGGACATTATGTTTCCTCAGAATCCTCACAATCCTATCAGTGGTCCCTTGAAAAAAAGGTAGATGGACCCCTGGGACACGCTCTTCAGGTTCTCTTTTAACCATCGAATTCTTGGAAGCTTTGAGGAAAGCCTTCTGACCCATGTATTTGCTATAACTGTTAACAAAGACCTTGAGAAGATGGGATTTCTCTTTCTTGAAGCTATTTTCATCAGAGATCCTTAGGGCACGAGTAGTGAGAGTGTTGAGAACGCCCAACTTTTGAGCAGGGAAATGATGGGAACTGGCATGGAGACCCCCTATATTGGTGAGACTAGGTGCTTCGTTAATCAAAGAATCAATGAGCATGCCACTGATCTTAAGCATAGGAGAATTAAGTCTTCCACACTAGTTGAACATGCAGAGAAGACCAAACATCATGTTTGTATTGAGGAGGCCAATGTCATTGCTATAATTTCGTAGTTCCACTACCGTAAATTTAGGGAAGCCATTAAGATCGAAAGGAGGGCAAGCAATCTCAATAGAGATGACAGTTGGAAGATTAGCAAATGCTAGATCCCGACCCTCACCTCCTAGTCACTTCCTCCCCCTCCCTCTTTTAGTAGCTGGTTCTAGAATTTTTCCCTTATTGTCCTTTATCCTTCCTTCTTTAGCCTTCTTCCTTGTTTGATTTAATCCTTTCTTTCCTTCAGGGTTAAATTATATGGTTTAAGATATTTAAATAACTAATTTATATTCTAGTGAATTTATGCTAATTAGTTACCCATCCCTTAAATTAATTCTTAAACTATAATAGATTCATTTCATTTACTAATTCCCTAAATATAGTAACTGAGGTTCCTAGTAGATTACTAATATATTAATACCCTATCCATTGATAGGAAGATACCACTATCATTTGACTTTTAACACTAATAGTAATAATATTAATATAATAATTATAGTAGGGTTCTAGTATAAGATCATATTAATATCCCGACTGCGGGTGTTAAATAAGGCATTCAATGAGGAGGCGGCCTCATTAAATGACAAGTGGCCGCCCACTCTAGCCATATGGACCGAAGCATCAAGAAGACATCACCTCGGTCCGGCCAACAGTGAAGCACGCATTAATGGTGAGGGGAGAACAGCTGGTTATAGAGGTATATTGGTCGTTTGGGAGAACAGTTCGACGATGAGAGAGGTTCAGTTGGAAGGTGCACGAAGCTCTGTCTGTAGGGAGTTCTGTATGGTCTCTGAGGTGAGTGGTGCGTTCGGCTCTTGGATGACTGCACTGCGGGTGCATGAGCCCAAGCACAGACCTCGGCCCTCGGCTCTGGAGGCCCTGGTTCTAAGCCTGAATTTTGAAAGAATTCGTGGCTCTGTGTTATGGTTAGGCACATGGTATGTCATTCTGTCCTTTACTAGCTTTGTTTCTGAGCGCCTTCGACCTCCAGAAGCTCTAAGTGTCACAGCGTCTCAATTCCTCTGTGTCCCGGTTCGAGATTTGGTCCTCTGGCGCCTTTGTCATTCCTGGTTCTGGTCGGTTCATCTCTCTGGGAGCCGTTCACCCCGCGCAGCTCCTGAAAAGGCTCGGCTCTCGACCTGTGTGGTAAGCATTGTTATCAGTATTCGCGTTCCATTACCAGTTTCGCATTTGTTGTGTAAGCTGTTGCAGTTTAAAATCCTTGGTGGTGCAAAGCATTCGTGGCCTCTGGGCAGAATTGGTTCTTTGTTGATTACAGGATGCCGCGTGAGAGGCAACGTGGCGCTTGCAGGCGGGGAGGCTCAAGAGGCGGTGCCAGAGGGTGGGCTTCATCGCCACGCTCCTCGGCATCCTTCGACTCCCAGACGGAGGCAATTAGCTCATCAGGAGCTCGAAGAGGGCGCGGAAGAGGCAGAGGACGGGGAAGAGCCGCGGTGTGTCCGTTTAGGGGGCACCCATCAACTCGCTTCAGGTTTCCGTGTACGCTGGACAATGCAGTCTATTATGTTTCAGTGCGCATTGAAAAATGCGACCATGCTGATCGACCAGAAGCCCTAGCAGAACCGCGGCCACCCTCGCCTATTCAGGGTCAGCGACTACAGCCTGCGGAAACCTCAGGTGCGGTGGCGAGGAACAGAGCTCGACCAAGCGAGCCTGCGAAGGACGACATGCCATACACAGACTCGAGTGCCTCAGACTCCTATGGCTGCACAGTGGTGGAGGAGCAACGAGGCACATATGTCAGTCCAGCGGTGGAGGAGCCACCAAATCCATATACCTAGGCATGTTGCATGGTCGTTCGGGGTGGTATGGATTCTCTCGGTTCAGTTTCTGGATGTCGATGTAATTGCTATAGTTAGTAATGGGAGTCTGTCTATGATAGGTGTCGGGTCGCACCACTCAGGTTTTGGTATGTCGATTTTAATATATGGGTCTGTAATGTCTATGTCGGTCATGTTTGTGTCTGTAAACTCCTCCCTCGCCTCAGCAGGGAGTGGAAGGTTCAGTTTTTGGTGGTTCTAGTTTGGGGTCAGCGGACAGTTTCACAGTCCCTTATTTTCTCCGGCTCGGTCCCAGTCTCAGAATGTCAACTTGCTCAGGTAGCCCAATCATGGTGGCGGATGTAACTCTCTGTAATCTTTTTGTACTATAATAGAATTAGTCAGATTTACACAAAAAAAAAGATCATATTAATAATATCCTTAAATTTATTTAAAATAACGTTAACACAATTAACTTCATTAGATTAATAATATATTAATTATTATTAGTTATTATTAAATCATATATGTCCCCTAAATAGATTATTTCTAGCACGTGAATACAATAAGATAAGGAATTAGTATAACTAACTCTTTGTCCTAATAATTGAAGTTAATTCATATAAGAAAAATTAATTCTTTAAATCATGGTTTTATATAAAAATAATTAAACAATTAAATAAAAAAAAAAATTAACAATTAAATTAAAATATTATAGATTAATATAATTATAATACTTAAAATTTATTTTAATATATATACATATATATTAAAATATATATACCTTTTTATGTAATTACCTTTAAATTTAATAACTAACAATTAATTTAATAATAATCTCAACTTAATTTATAATCTGGTTTTGCCCCCTTTTCCCTGTGTCCGGTCTAACTAGCCGTTTCCTCGTCTAATATAGCCGTTAGTTAGTCAATTTAGCTGTTGCCTGGTAAAAAATTATAGATGATGGAAGTTCCGCTCTGACTATTTAACATGCATTCTAAATCTGATTCTTCAACTTGTCCTAATGATGAACCACACTGGTTGGTTCGAAATGTGTCGACAAATATTCTATCATGTAATTTTAGCTGAAGAATCCTCTTAATCTTGACGTGGATCACAAAAGGCTCAATTCAAATATACTTTCTTATTTTCTAAGTAGAAACAAATTTAAATAAAATGTAAATGATGTACATAGTTATGTATATAAAGCTCCATAATAAGTTATGCTTGGTGTAAAGCATGTTTTGTTGTATATGGTTATTAAACACTGAGGACAGTGTTCCCCCAAGGGGGAGGGGATTGTGACATCCCCTGGTTAATATTTTCCATTGTAAATAAAATTGCAATCAATTAAAGGTTGAGAGAAGGGACACAAATTCCAAATTGCTTGGAGAGGGAGATTGCTTGAGGGAATTTCTTTTTTAAATATCAATCTCTTCTAGTTGAGTGGTTTTAAATGGGTTGAATAGGAAAATAAATCTACCTGAACAGAAGAGGACAAGCCTAGGTGTCCTTTAATTCTGATCATGAAGCACGAAGAGGAAAAAATGTTAAAGACAATGTGGGTTGCATTGTCCTTGGTGGTTGATGTTGAGTCCCATCAATAGGTATATTTTGAAGAGTTTTATGCCATCCTCTAACCTTGAAACTATCCTTCTCTCACATTAATTTGCGTTTTTTGTTATATTATGATTAGTAGGAGGAGTAAAAGTTGTTTATCATAGTATGTTGCTTAATGTCGTTAAGTTGCAAGAAAAATAACCATTTTTTAGGCTATTACTATGTAGGGGCTTGATGGAGACAACTAGGAGAGAGTATAGGGGGTTTGTCCACCTCCTTAACTCTATAAACTCGGCTTGGGATCACAATATCCTCTCTCATTAGTTCGAATTCATTGGTAGTCAAGTGACTCCTAGTCCAAGTGACGATCAAGAGGGAACTACTCCTACTTTCAAGGGAGCTGCTTCAACTGCCCTTTTTGTATAAACAAACTAGGAGGAGAGCTCATTATGATTCAAAGTTTTTGTTTATCTAGGTGTAGCTATTGAGCTTCAAGTTTAACATTGTTACTTTAAACTTTTATGTCATGTATTAGACCTACACTTTTTGATACTAAGAAGTTGGATTTTAAGTTGCAACTGAGTTAGTTTCAAAGGGCTAAGATCCTTGGATTTGGGCCCAACCCAGAGGCTTTGGTCCCTCTTCTTGTACTTATGTTTCTTCTTGATTCGAAGCAGTTTATAGTTTCTTGTATTTCAGTAGAGATTAATATATAAAAACCCATGGTTGTAGCCTCTACATCACCTCTCTTGTGAGAGAATGAGTGGAAGGATTCACAACCACAGTCCAAAAATATTGTGTTTATGATTTCTTCGAATTATATTAGTGTAGTTGTCCTATTTTAAATTTCTTTCTGTAGTTTAGAATTCATTTTAGTGATTAGACCAGCGTTGTGGCATAAATTAGATGTTATTTAAATTCAACTCATCTTTTCCATCATAGCTTATTTCATTTTCTTAATGATAAATGGATGCATGCATGTGACTGATTGCAGGGTTTTGTTGATCTAAAGGGAAGGGAACCTTTACCAATTCCAAATTGAGCTCCTTCATCTTCTCTTTCCATTTCCAAATTCTGTCCCAAAACCTTGTTTTATAAGTCATTTTTCCTAGTATACCATGAGCACTCATCCTAGTGCAAGATAAGGTTCTGAGAGGTCCTAAGCTTTGTTAGGGGCTCAAACCAACCTCCCTCCATTTTCTTCTACTTCCATCCACTTCTCCATATCCTCAATATATAATTTTCACCTTCAAAATCCACTTGGATGCCCTCCTATAGCATTACAGGCCTTCCTGTAGCATTACAAGTCTCCTATAGCAATTGTCTGTAGAAAATTTGTAACACTACTTTCCTTCATTAGTTTCAATCCCCACTAGAACTTTGACTTAGTCTAGATTAATAGTTACCTCCAATTGTGATTTTATGATCAGGGGAATCTCCTAGGCCACTCCAACCATTACTTTTCTTCACTACAAAAGACATAGTAGAGTTGGTTTTTTTATCACAAGTATGATGAAAGTAGGCTAATGATTTACAAGCAAGTATGAGCTAGTTAGATGGTACATGCAATTATGATTGGTAGTTTGATGAATTATGCAAGACAAAATAGTTTATTTTCTGCAAATATATTTTGTAGTTTGATGGATTTTCCAAGATAGAATAGTTTCCTTTCTGCAAGTAGATTTGGTAGTTTGATGGATTTTGCAAGATAAAATAACTTTATTTCTGCATGTATATTAGCCTTTTTCCTTTCATGAACTGATTAGTTAGCATTTACCATTTGATTCAATGGAATTTCCACTTTCATAGCTATAAGTAATGTCCAATTGTACCTTTATCAACAAGCTTTCTTTCTAATTCAGTTGGAGGAATGGTCTCTGAGCAATTTTGATCTAATGTCATAACTGAGGGTGGCATGAGTGGAGTCCTATCTATTGTGCATATAACACTATCACCTCAAAGTTTTTACGAACCTCGAGTTTATCATTTGAGTTGAGGAGCCCTTGGGATTTGCAACATTCTTAGTGCAATACCAGGGCTCACCAGTTGACTATGTGGAGCAAGGAAAAAGATAAACAATTAGTTTGTTTGAGAGAAAAAAGGGATACATATGCATATGTAATAAAAGGGAAGGGAATGCACTCCCACATTTTATTCACGCATCGACATTGAAGGGAGAAAACACTATGATGACCCTCTCATGCATACGCATAGGAAGTAGAGGAGAGCAATATAAAATACAAGGAGAGCAGGGATTAGAGTGGGAAATTGTCCAACTCTAAGGGGACCAAACCAAATGATGGACCATCACAAAGGATTGTTGGATAAAAAATCATTATAGAGAGTAGTGGCTTACCTATAAGGCTGAAGAACCCACTAGAATCTTGTGGATTGTGAACCTACTCGTTTGGAAAGTCATTAGGTTATTTTGAGGGTTGTTGAACCACCAGGAGTTTCCTTGAGGCTTAAGCTTTGGTGCTTGATTCAATGACGAACAACCCGAAGAGGTGTCCTCTTTCCATTTAATTGTTTATTCACTGATGAACCTTCTTTAATGTGGACTCTCTCTTCTCCTAAAAGTGAATTTAAACTCTCTGTTATGTGGTATCCTAGTATGGATGTTAGCTATGTTTGAAAACATTGAGTGAAATCTTGTGTAGTTGGTGGATGATGGTAGAGTGACCTGGTGGCATGCTCTTTTAGTTGTAGTATTCATGAAATTTCCCTTAGTATAACTCCACATTAAGCACCAAAATGTAGCTTGAGGGTGACAACTACAAGTAACAATGATTTTAGCTTGTCTATGTTTGGGTGGAGAGTCAAAGTCCCACTCTTAGTTGCCAGATCTCTTATAAGATAAGTATGCTCTTATGTTTTGTGTTTGTTAATATTACGTATATGATTGTTGTGTATTACATATATGTCTATTGTATTAGATTACTGCTATATTAATTATTTAGGAGTGTTGTCTCTTGCATAAATGAGAAATGAGAAATTATTGTGTTGAAATGATTTGGAATATCCATCTTCATGAATGGTTCATTTATGCAATTATTCTGAGTCTATTGGTTGGTCTATGTGGTTTGCATATGAACAAGCAGACAACATTTGTTAATTAGTTGTGTTTAAGCTTAGGAGAAATAACATTTGGATTCATCTCTCTATGTAAAATATATGTACACATACACACACACACAAATATGTGATTGTGTTTGTGTGCCTTGTAGGCTACAGACCGAGGAGATTTCAAACCAATGTATATGATAGGCCATATATCGACCTCAGGTTCTAGTCTTATTAGAGGCTTCGAAGCCAAGACTTGTACTAAGTCGTTCAAAAAACCACCGGGTTCAAGCCCTAAGTATATCTATGCGGACGTGCATCACATAGGGGCTGAGACTTAATGGCATAAGGGCTAAGGCACCGAGTAGTAAAATGACCTTGCGTAATAGAACTACCTTGACTAAGTTTTGAGGGTGGAAGGGCCCATGTAATTCTTATATTACTTAATACATGGAGTTAGAAGTTTAGGGCTTGGAAGAATTGGGAGATGCAAGCCTGGTAGACTAAGTGACTAGGAGCTATAGCTAAGTGTGAATATGAAGAGTTCTAGGACATAGGGAAGAGGAAGCATGAGAACAATTCATGTGTCCCATAACTTCTTCCCCATAGAATTCTAAGGGTGTCAAGACAAATTTCATCGAGATAGAAGAGCCAAGTGAATGTGGTAGTGGGGCTAGGGGTCACGTATTGGCGATTCATTGGGGTAGAAAATTCAAAAGTAGTTTTAATGTAGGATGCAAGTATATCATGCCTTGGAGGACCAGGTGGGAACTGGGGTAGTACATGTAACCACTTCAAACCCTGAGTATTTCAAGTGGGGAACAAAGGAGAACTCTCGAGATTTTATCTCTAGAAGGACATGGCAGGAGTGGTCTCGAATACAAAGAATTTTCAAATGAAGTGAGGACATGGTGGGATAGGGGACCACCAGGGTTCCATGTAATCCTAGAAGGGTCATCCTTGGAAGATAAGGCGGGGGATGGTGAGCTAAAATTCCAAGGTGATTGTTTCAAGATGAGGTGAGAGGGAGAGGGGCATGAAAATGTGTATTATGTGTATGCACATGTATTATATTTTCATTTTGTGTTTGGCCTCATAAGGGGGTTCAACATGTATGAGTGGATTGACAAATTATATGAGTGTGTGTGTGTGTGTGTGTGTGTGTGTGACCCTAGACCTGCACGAGTCAATAACTATGGTAGTACAATCATGTGGCAAAGAGAGACTGACTAGCAAATTGATGAGGTGGCACTAATTAAATGGATAATCTATGGATGGCCATATCTTGGAATCCGAGAGTTGGACTAGAGAAAATTTCATACCATTGGAATCATCTCAACGAGATGAACGCAATAGCATCATTCGTTTTAAGTTTTAATAAAGTCAAAAAAGGGTTGAAAATTTAGAACCCATTTCAAGAATGATATATTGGCAATCAGGTCTTCATTCTAACCACCTCCTACTACCCTTAGTTGAGGTTAGGATTAGTAGGGGGTATGTTACACGTTACCTTCAAGTTTCTAGGTTTCCAAACTATATGTTGTGGTTTCCCACTTTCGTTATTGATACTTTGTTGTATAGTCATTTTCCTCCTGTTTTTGACTTCCTTTCTCACTTTAGTATGCCTCTCCTTAGGAACTTTCATCATCATTCTCCTCATCATGTCAATCTCCACATCTAAAAGAACCTCTTACTAATACATGCTTCTCCTCATTCACTTGAAACTATTTTTCTGTTGCTTATCAATTGTTGCATTCCATCTTCATTCATGTATTTGTTGTTTGGCACTTTATTCATAAGCATTATCATCTCACCAATCTCTTCATCCAATTTGATCCTTGGCTAGAATTTGTTGCTTATTTGTTTTAATTTATTATTATATCTCACTTGTTGCATATCCACCCCTTGCATAAGAGTTTCAAAACTCTTGTTGAACTTTAATTCAAAAATTATCATATGACTGATTGATCATATCTTGCAGCTCCCTCCACATGTCTTCTTTCGGTTTCAATTTCACATTCTGAATATGTAGCTTTTGAATTTCTAATATTTCTTCCAAAAACTTCAGTTCCTTAAACAAACTGGTAAATTTACAATGGATTTAATTTCATCCTGTTGAGGGTGTTGGACCCGCCAACATGTCAGGGGATCTCCTTGGTAAGAAGTCCAAATTAGACCTCAGATCATTTGGTGTACGAGTCCCAGTAGTGGGTCGTATGATAATGTCTTGAACGCGATTTCGCACAGACGAAAGTAAGATAACTTTATTGGTAGCAAGGGTGTGACATCTGCAGTGAGCCAAAGAAGGTGCATGAGAGGTTCTAACACATGGGGGTTGAGATGAGTGCACCCTTTGGAAACCTGTAATAGTACGCAACTTGGAAGGGAACACACAAGAGAAGATGCATCACAAGTTGTAAAGCAAGTTAGCACACAATCCAAAGTGATGGTTAAACCAACAATACATTTCATAAAGATTCATACATACGTAACAAAATAGTCCATACATGCATGCCTAAGCAAACAACTACATATATCATTTAGAGTAAACTAGATAGCATAGAATACAATACAACATATGCATGAAACATTATGGCTCTATTCTATTATGAAGTGTAAGTTCGATTCATACAATACATCCATTTCCAACCACTAGTTCCAATAGTAGAATGTTACAACCACAACTACCTACTCCTCCAAAGAGATGTACTAGCTCTGTGCAATGGAGAAGCCAAGGCTCGTTAAAATATTGTCCAAGCTTCTCTAAGATACTCCTATCGAAGCTTGGCTGACCAAGAGCCTTTACAATGAGTTATAAGGTTCTATTTATAGCAAAGGGTGGGGTGACCCTTAGCATTCCCCTTTGTGACAGTTCATCTACCCTCATGACTCTTCATCTACTCTATGACTGTTACATCCAACTATTGACACTTGAACTTGCACTTGACAAGGCGTTACATTACAATGCACATGTGCCCATGTGAGACAAAATGGCTTGAGAAAGCCATGCAAGACATCATTGACACTTGGTCCGTTGTGATGACACCAACTCTTTGACATGCTTGTGATGGTGAAGGTGGTGAGTTGATGCAAAGCTTGGTCATCCATGATGGTGTGCATGCACTCCATGGTGACATCTTGCTGAAGCGAACTCTTGCCTTTGTTTCATCCTAGTGCATTGGTGTGGCTCCTCCATCCAACTCGTTTGTTAACATGCACATGGTATTCTTGGGTGCATCCGAATCGGAAACATGTTGATGCATAGTGTTTGGCTGATCTCCAAGCATGTACTGGTGGCCGTGCACATCAACTTTTCAAAATACATGTTCAGCTCCAGTTGGAATAGCTTCTTGTCTTCGCCTCGGTGAGTGTGCCGAATGGGTTAAATTGCATGTGTGTGCATAATGAAATGCATGCTGGTGAATTCCCTTGCATGTGATCAACAACACTTCTCACCATGTCTGCTTCGTGCCAGCTACTGGGATGGATCTATAACTTGTACGAGTAGATTCATCCGTGAGTGCATGTTGCAACCCCTGTTGTATTTGTTCCTGCTGCAACTCATTCTCTCATTTGTGCAACTCCTGTTCTTCCTTGAGTTGATACTTGAGCACATGAAAATCCTTCTTTATTCCATTCTTTTCCTTCACGTGACCTTCATGTCGCCATGTCACCTCATAGCCTGAGTCTCCAAAGTTGCTTTCACCATAAGTAGATCTGCTTGAGCTTGCAACTTTGTTTTGCCTCTGTGTTTTCAATAATCTTCATATTGCATTTGTTGCATCCAGTATGCTGCCTTCAACTGCTATTCATGGTGATGCTTGTTGTGATGCTATTGCCGTCATATCTTGATGTCATTGTCTACGAACAACTTGATGTCTTCTTGGGTAGGTAAGTTCATAGACACTTGATCGATTACATCCCCAAGTGTTCTCTGAACGGTGTCTTCAAATCTACTCTTCTTGAAACCATTGTACCTATGCTACTGAGAGGCAGATGAACACCCGTGATACCTGGATACATGGAAACACTAATGGCAAGCAATCTATTAGCCAAAAACCAAAATGAACTTAAGCACTAACTTGCAACATACCTGTGTGACTTATCATGATGGTTGTGCAATTTCTTTCGGGAGGCCAGGGGATTGATTGCCAAGACTGCGCAAGGCACATTTTGGGCTATCAGGAGGTTGACTGGCTACTGGAACTACATAATGCACAATCCATCCTAGCTGCTAACTACTGGAATTGTGCAATGCACAATCTCAGTTGGCAATGGTTGCAGGCTCAGTGACTGCATTGCGTAATTTTCTGGGCCAACAATCATTGTCCTTTAGAATTGCACAATGCAATAATGGAGGATAGTCACTGGGAAGAAATGTGCATTTCCTGAGAGGAAGACAGAGCCTTCCCTCTTA
The DNA here is from genome assembly GCA_000404065.3 of Pinus taeda. Lineage (NCBI taxonomy): Eukaryota > Viridiplantae > Streptophyta > Pinopsida > Pinales > Pinaceae > Pinus > Pinus taeda. The sequence continues at coordinate 84,930 of APFE031135596.1, forward strand.
GGATTGCGAAATGTGGTCTTAGTGAGGCAGAGTTCGGGTAAAGGCTGCCTAGACCCGCCGACGGTTTTCAAAAATCGAATGTGAATGTGAGTGCATGGTGATACTAAGTGTAAGAATAAGTGAATTATCATGCATGCAAATAGTGAATGACAACTTTAGAAAACAAAACAACATGCATGTGGGTGAGGGGAGTCGCCGAATCGACGACCATTCGTGAAAAATAGTTTCATGCATGCGATAGCAATGAGATGTTAACGAAAACTGAAATGATGCTAGTACAAGCTAGTATGTATCAAAATGACTGCAAGCACTGACTGAAATCAAGAAGAAATCATTCATACAAAGCAAAACACAAAAATTGCCAGAAATGCAATATAAGACATGAAAAGTGGGATTACCCCAAAACAGCTGAGCTGAATGTGTCGACGACTCCTAGATGAGATGTGGGATGTCAAAGATACAAGATGAGACGTGGGATGTCAAAGATACAAGATTGATGTGAGGAATAGGCTTTGTAGTGTTTGGCTGATGAGTTTTGATAAGAACGAAGATCTGACGCGCATGCCAAAAATCTAGGAAGAGCAACACTTGGTGGGAGGTTTCCAAAATGATCCTTGCATGCAACCTCCAACTGCTAAAAGTAGATTCCTAAATCAAGGGATGCCTTTGCATGCTGCCTTGGGAGAAACAACCCACGCATGAAAATCACTTTTGATCGGTCCCGGAGGGAACTAGTCAACTCAACTGCATATGCAAGAGGTTGCTCAACTGCTGGGAGAAAATGCAGATTTCTAGAAGAGAGCTCGGTTGTCTGCCTAGGATATTTTTGCAATTTATGGGCATAGTAGCTAATTGTTGCCAAGAATTGCGCAATTCCTGGGCTGAGCAACCCTGCTGGGAGGAATTGTGCAAATTTTTGGATGAAGCCTAATTGGCAGTATTGTGCAATTCTAGAGCCCAGAAGGCTTCCAAATAGAATTGCATAATTTTGGAGGAAAGGCCGGTTTCCCTCCAGAATTGCACAATTTCTTGAGGGAGCTTCTCTGGCTACAACTGGACCAAGTCTGGAGGAACAACTTTTGAGTGGAATGTATCAAGCTTTGATTGACAGGCTGTGTTTTTGCAAGAAAAACACTAAAGCTTACATACTTGATGAAGAAAGACAAGATGTTGTGAAAGGTTGGTAGGGAGGCTCTGAAACGAAGCTAAGGAAAACTTTTGGAGGGTGGTTGTAGCCACTACAACGCTTGGCAACACATTGGTAGAACTCCAGTTCTCTTAATGGACCTTGTTCGTGAAAAACAAGTCTAACACCTCCGGAAGTATTGTTCAGTTCTCCATTCGTCTTGGTTTCACACTAGCTTGATTGTAAGATGTAGCATCTGCCAAGCTCTTATTCAATTGACACACATTCCAAGCCAAGGAAAAACAGTTGTTTCGATTGGTGTTGAGGGGTATATTGATGCACAAGCACTATAGTCGTCAGAGTATTAGTTTCATCTTTGGTGTTGCTCCACTACTAGCAGGCTTGGACAGTACCCCGGCGGAGTCACATAGGAACACAAGCATGGATCCACTGCTAGTGAGCCTGGTTAGTACCCCGACAAAGTTACTTGCGTCATCTCTGCGCATGAAGCCTTTCTCTTCTTTCACCTTATTCATTTTTCATTTTTTTCATTTTTCACTCTTCATTTTTTTCATTTTCATTTTTTCATAACTATGCATAGAATTTATTCATTTCAGAGGCGGAAGAGGGATCCCGACTTATTGAGAGTAGAAGAAGTTGTTCCAAAACAGAAGTAGTTTATTATACGTCTCATATGCCTGTTAAGGTTTTCCCCCTCATCTTACTCTACTTGACCGAGCTGACAAGGTTTAACCCAAAAAAAACTGACTAGAGTAGGTGACACTAGTTAGCGCGCAAGCGTTGTGCTTTCACCAAGGTTCACTTCGAACAATACATATTTTCCATTGACATATCATGGACTAAAAGTAACAAGTTATTCATACATAGGCAGGATGACAGATAACCAAGTAGTGATAGTTGTACAAGACCTCTTGTACTTCACCCAACATGTTTCAAGAGTCATACATGGTTTCATGTGAAACTAACCTACGAACGAAAACAAGCAAATCTAGTAAGAAAACAAGCAAGCAAGCAAACAAACAAACAAAGCAAGTAAGCAAACAAGCATGTAAGAAAACTGACTGAAAGCAAACACTACTCCTACTCCTAAATTAACGGTGCATGGGCATGACAACATGAAGTGATATTTCCAATGCAACCACCGGCACATTTGTTGACCCATGTTGGTGAAGGCTTGGTCCGCGACCAACCCAATTGTGTGAACCAAGAAGAAAGAAAGATATAACAATGAAGACAACCACACTTCGTGTTTCAAGGTTCCCATAGGAAATAAGTGAGTGCAAGTGCATGATGATTAATCCATGGAATTATCATGGTGTTGTGCAACACTAAGTGTAGATTTGAAGCATATGCACACTATTGACTGTGACATGCAAGAAAACGAAAGAAACAAAGACAACTTGCTTCGTGCACATGTGCTTTCAACGTAGGATTCCTCCAATGCATGAGTGATGGGATCGTGCAGTTTGAGTGGAGGAAGAATTATATGTGTGTGATATTGATCTTCAATGCATACAGATGAGTGATGAGGAGACTTGGGTGATTGAACAGTTTCCTGATCAGAAGTGAAACTAACCCCAAGACAGCGAGGGACTAACATAACCATCAACTCAAGCTGAAGTGCCTCAACAGTCTTGGGTGTTTCGACTTCATCATCAGATAGATCATCATAAACCGATGGCTTCAAAAAATCAATTGTGATAGAATCATGATCGTGATCAAATATGGGGGCAAATGGATCACGACAGCCATGATCAGAAAAATTAATGATTTCATGGGCATCCTCATGATCTGATGAATAAAACAGAGGGGTAGATGAGAAGTGAACAAATTCATCCTCTGTGTTTCTGGAAAAGGCATATGAAATATCAAGTGGATTTTCAATGAATAACTTATCCTCTCCGTTGTCAAATGATGGACTGACATTCGGTGTGTTCGACAAGTGATCAACAATGGGTGCATCCATGGATGAAGATACACATGCGAAATCATGGATGGCCAGTTCACCAAAGATGTCAGGAAAGAATGGAGGAGGCTCAGACATAAGGGATTCATCCTTCACCGAGTGTTGATGCTCAAGATCCCACTCATATTCTTCATGAATGACAAAGCATGTTGGTTGTGCAACACCAACTCCGTTAGTGACTTGTTCCTCTTTCACAACAAGTGTAAAGTCTAGAATGGAAGAACACAAGACAGTATCATCCGGAGGAACAACCAAGTGCGAAGATGTAGGTTGTGGAACAAAATGCATATGAAAACTCGATGGACTCACAACCAAATCAACATGAAAATTAAGTGAAGTGATGTTTGGAGGACGTGACAATTGAACAAGTGCGTGAGCATGATCCTCAACGTCACTTTGCAGTGGTGGATTTTTTTGATGAGGGGATGGCGAACAATCACTTATGACAGTGACCGCATCCAGCTGGGATTGTGCAAATCCATCACTAAAGAATGTTGAGTGAGGCTTGACTTCAAAATTCTTCTTGGGACGAGCATATTTCTTAACACAATACTCAAATAAGTCCCAAAGATAGAAAATTTTCATTTGGATCTTCGGAGCTTGAAACTACAAATCACGGAAGCGCTGCCAAAAATATAGAGTCGATTCATGCAGAGCCTTCCATTTTTGTAACATTTTTTGGTCAAGATGGTCTGGATCAAAATGATGGAAAGTGTCTTCAATGAGATCACAGAAGTGCTCAAGTAAGTGCACGCTGTCAATTGGTAGACTACAAAACCACCAATATGGAGATTCACAAAGTGTGTATGCAAGAATCAAGCTGGATTGTTCATCAGAATACCCATCTTCCTCATGAAGCATGGAAAGAAATTCATGTAAGAACTCAAGCCAGACCACTTTGCCTTCACCACCATATGTTTAAGTGGACAAGTGATCGAAAAACTCCCTCGTGATGGTGACATCTTCGTGATTCAGAAAACATCGCAGAGGGAGAAGAGTGCAAGAATCCATGATAGATATGAAAAGGTTCAAAATAGGATGAGAGGAAACAACTTGTCATATGGCCCTCCTTCTAGCGCCATAAATGTTGACGGTGCTGGACCCGCCAACATGTCAGGGGATCTCCTTGGTGAGAAGTCCTAATTAGACCTCAGACTGTTTGGTGTAGGAGTCCCAGTAGTGGGTCGTACGGTAATGCCTTGACTATGATTTCGCATAAAGGCAAGTAAGATAACTCTGTTGGTAGCAAGAGTGTGACATCTGCAGTGAGCCAAAGAAGGTGCATGAGAGGTTCTAACGCACGGGGGTTGAGATGAATGCGCCCCTTGGAAACCTGTAAGTGAGCCAAAGAAGGTGCAAGAGAGGTTCTAACACACGGGGGTTGAGATGAGTGCACCCGTTCGAAACCTGTAATAGTACGTGACTTGGAAGGGAAAACACGAGAGAAGATGCATCACAAGTTGGAAAGAAAGTTAGTGAGAAATCCAAAGTGATGGTTAAACCAATAACACATTTCAGAAAGATTCATACATACTTATACAGAATATTCCATACATGCATGCATAAGCAAACAAATACATACATCATTTAGAGTAAACCAGATAACATAGAATACAATACAACATATGCATGAAATATGATGGCTCTATTATATTAAGAAGTGTATTTTCCAGTCATACAATACATCCATGTCCAACCACTAGTTCTAATAGTGGAGCGTTACAACCACAACCGCCTGCTCCTCCAAAGAGATCTACTAGCTCTGTGCAGTGGAGAAGCCAAGGCTTGTTGCAATATTGTCCAAGCTTTCTCTAAGATACTCCTATTGAAGCTTGGCTAACCAAAAGCCTTTACAATGATTTATGAGGTTCTATTTATAACAAAGGTTGGGGTGAACCTTGGCATTCCCCTTTGTGATAGTTCATCTACCCTCATAACTCTTCATCTAGTCTATGACTGTTACATCCAACTATCGACACTTGAACTTGCACTTAACAAGACATTACATTACAATGCACATGTGCCCATGTGAGACAAAATGGCTTGAGCAAGCCATGCAAGACATCACTGAAACTTTGACATGCTTGTGAGGGTGAAGGTGGTGAGCTGATGCCAAGCTTGGTCGTTCGTGATGGTGTGCATGCACTCCATGGTGACATCTTGCTGAAGCGAACTCTTGCCTCCATTGCATCCCAGTGCATTGGTGTGGCTCCTCTATCCAACTCGTTTGCTAACATGTGCATGGTCTTCTTGGGTGCATCCAAACCAGAAACATATTGATACATAGTGTCTGCGCTGATATCCAAGCATGTGCTGGTGGTTATGCACATCAACTTTTCAAAATACATGTTCATCTCCAGTTGGACTTACTTCTTGTCTTCGCCTCCGTGAGTGTGCTGAATGGGTTAAATCGCATGTGTGCACACAATCAAATTCATGCGACTGAATTCCCTTGCATGTGATCAACAACACTTCCCACCATGTCTGCTCCGTGCCAACTACTGGGATGGATCTATAACTTGTACGGGTGCAGTTTCATGCGTGAGTGCATGTTGCGCCCCTGCTGTACATGGTTCCTGCTACAACTCATTCTCTTGTCTGTGTAGCTCCTGTTCTTCCTTGAGTTGATGCTTGAGCACATGCAACTCCTTCTCTGTTCCATTCTCTGCCTTTGCGTGACCTTCACGTTGCGCCATCGCCTCATAGCCTGAGTCTCCAAAGTTGCTTTCACAACAAGTAGATATGCTTGAGCTTGATAATTTGTTCCGCCTCTGTATTGTCAACAACCTTCCTCTTGCATTCGTTGCATCCAGTATGATGCCTTTAGCTGTTGTTCATGGTGCTTCTTGATGTGATGTTGCTGTCATCATATCTTGATGTCCTTGTCTATGAACAACTTGATGTCTTCATAGGTAGGCAAGTTCATAGACACTTGATCGACTACATCCCTAAGTGTGCTCTGAATGGTGTCTTCGACTCTGCTCTCTTGGAAACCATTATGCCTATGTTGTTGAGAGGCAAATGAACACCTATGATACCTTGAGAAATGAAAACACTAATGGCAAGCAATCTGTCAATCGAAAACCAAAATGAATATGAGAACTGACTTGCAACATACCTATGTGACTGATCATGAAGGTTACACAATTTTCATCGTGAGGTCAGGAGACTGACTACCAAGGATATGCAAGGCACAGTTTGGGCTGTCAGGAGGCTAACTGGCTACTATAACTATGAAATAGTCCATCTTAGCTGTTGATTGTTGTAATTGTGCAATGCACAATCTCAGATAGCAACGGTTGCAAGCTCAGTTACTGCATTGTGCAATTTTCTGGGCCAACAGTCACTGTCCTTCAGAATTGCCCAATGCAAGACTAGAGGACAGTCACTGGGCAGAAATGCACATTTCCTGAGAGGAAGATAGAGCCTTCCCTCTCAGGATTGTACAATGTGGTCTTCGTGAGGCAGAGTCCAGGCCAAGGTTGCCCAAACCCGCCGACGAGCAACTGAAAGCGAATGCGAATGTGAGTGCATGGCGATACTGAGTGTAAGCATAAGTGAATGATCATGCATGCAAATGGTAAATGACAAATTCAGAAAATGGAACAACATGCATGTGGGTGAGGCAAGTCGCCAAAATACTTTCATGCATGCGAAAGAAGTGAGATGTTAATGAAAACTGAAATGGTGCTAGTACAAGCTAGTATGTATCAAAATGACAACATGTGCTCATTGAAATCAAGAAGACAACATTCATACGAAGCGAAACACAAAAAGCACCAGAAATGCATCATAAGACATGAAAAGTAGGCTTACCCCAAAAAAGCTGAGCTGAATGTGCCGACGACTCCTAGATGCGGTGTGGGATGTTAGAGCTACGAGGTTGATGTGAGGAATGGGCCCTGCAACACCTGAATCATGAGTTTTGATAAGATCAAAGATGTGACACACATGCCACAAATCTAGGAATAGTGACACTTGGTGGGAGGTTTTCGAAATGATCCTTGCATGCAACCTCCAGCTGCTAAAAGTAGATCCTTGAATCAAGGGATGTCTTTGCATGTTGCCTTTGGAGAAGCAGCCGATGCATGCAAATCGGTTTTGCTCAGTCTCAGAGGGAATTGGTAAACTCAACTGCATATGCAAGAGGCTGCTCAACTGCTGGGAGAAAATGCACATTTCTGGAAAGGAGTTGGGCTAGATGCCTAAGAGATTTTAGCAATTTCTGGGAAGAGAAGCTGACTTATGCCCAAGATTGCGTAATTCCTGGGCTGAGCAGCCTTTCTGGGAGGAATTGCGCAATTTTTTGGATGAAGCCTGACTAGAAGAATTGCGTAATTATGGAGCCCAGCAGGCTGCCAGATAGAGTTGTGTAATTTCTAGAGGGAAGGTTGTTTTCCCTCTAGAATTGCACGATTTCTTGAAGGAGCTTCTCAGTGTGTAGCTGGACCAATTCCGGAGGAAAAGCATGTGAGGGGAATGCATCAAGCTTTGATTGACAGGCTGTCTTTTTGCAAGAAAAACACTGAAGCTTGCGTACTTGATGAAGCAAGACAAGGTGTTGTGAAAGGTTGGAATGGAGGCTCCAAAATGAAGCTAAGGCAAAATTTTGGAGGTTGGTTGTAGCCACTACAACACATCCTCCATGTCATATTTAGTATTTGTGTCTTCTTATAACAATATTCCTAAGAGCTCTATTTCATCCTCGAAGTCTATGTCTCTTTCCTCTAGCATAAGACCTTCATCATTCTGAAATAGCATTACATTTGTATAATTCTCTTCATATTTGTCATCCTTATCCATAGGTTAATGGTAATATCTTTCTTCAATGCTTTTTTAAAAATTTCCTCCTCTTCTCCACTTTTAAAAAAATTCAGATTTTGTTCTCCCTCTATCTTTGTGTCATTTCCCCAACCACCTAGGAGAAATAAGTTGGGTTATGCTAGCTTAATAAGTTCATGTAGGCTAAGGTAGGGAAAGTTTTACTAAGGGAACATGAGTCACCTAGGGAAAACTCTATAATTTCCTAGCGGTGAAAAGAAGGCATATCCTAGGATAATGAAAAGTCACTTTAATTTTATAAAGTAAAAATCTCCTAAAGTGACTGAATAAAATATTAAAAGTTAAAAGGGTGGCAAAAGTGCCCACTCAATTATAAAACGATAAATTGAGGAGTTTCTCCTCATTCTTTCACTTGCATTTTGAGAAAATGAGTTCTTGAAAAGTTTTTTTGGAGACAAGATTGGGGTTTGGAAAACCCTAGCTGCCATTGGTGGTTTCGGTTTTGAAACTATACACCCTAACTGGTTCAATGAGTAGAATCACTCAGATTTCACCATTTGGATTCAAAGGAGAAGATGATTTGCAGGATACAATGAGGTATAGAATCCTTATTGGTGGATTTCATTTCCTTATTTGGTATTTTTTATCTCATATTTTCAAGTTGAAGAGAAGTCTATGAAGAGTCAAGTTCCCAAGATCAAATCTGGCTAAGTCTTGCTTAGAGAAATAGATTTGAACTAGTGATTAAGGATCCCACTACCTCAACAAGGGACACTTGCATAGGTAGTGAAGAAAGACCCAATACATCATTTTAAGGAATGAATTTCATTTATAAAGCAAGGGTTAAGTTTCAGTAAGGGAAAGGGATAGCTAGGTGTGATTTAGTAAATGCATAACAATCATTATAAGTAACTAAAGTTAGTGTGAGAAGTGGACGAATCTCCCTTGAGAAGTCTGGTCAAGTTAGCATTGTCATGGGTTGAGTTTATATTGATTGGAAGGCATCCAAATCTCTGTTGGTCACTTCTTTACAAAGCTAAAAGTATACTATTTTAACTGCTTCTAAGAATAGACATATTCATCTTCACTATTGTGTGTATACATACCTAGGTAGACTCATGGTTTCTCCTTGCATTGTACAATTACCTATAGCTTCACGTGGCTATCACAAAGGGATGATAATACATGAACAATGCTCTGAAGGTTACCAAGTTGCATTTCATATTCAGTGTGTTGCAAATATATCATATACCTTGTGGATGTGTATTTATTATCGGGCTTTTAACAAAAGAAAAATCAAGACAAGGGGCCTTCACTCAATGATAATCTAACAAATCACATGCATTCATGGCATATTAAACAATACCCTTAATTTGACTACATATTGGAAAATACCTCTAAAAATCACATCATTTAACCCCCTACTAATACCAACTCAATACACATTCCCAATTTAAAAACCCCTACTTTCACTAGATATTGTAGGTACCCATTTTTTCATTAACATTTTTTATACCCCTTGATATTTTTTCATTAAATTTGGGCTCCATTTTTTATACCTGCAAATATAAAAACCCTCTACCCCCTATATATTCCCAAATATTTTATGTCATTTTTTCCTCAATAAATATCCCCTAATATGAACCCACGTGGTATGGTATTTCTCCCCCTGTGAAGTCCCTGTGAATCAAGAACCTATACCCCATCCCCAAGATAGACAAGTTGGTGGATGAAACGAGGGGAGCGAAATACTTTTCAAAGATTGATCTTCGTTTAGGCTACCATCAGATTTGGGTTTGGGATCAGGACATCCCAAAGATGGCTTTAGAGTGCCACTATGGGTACTACAAGTTCTTGGTTATGCCATTTGGGCTAACCAACACCCTCGTAACTTTTCAGTCATGTATGAACCACATGTTCAATAAATAGTTGCGGAAGTACTGTTTGGTTTTCTTTTTTGATATTTTGGTCTACAAAAGGATTTGGGAGGACCATTTGATGCACTTGGATGAGGTGTTGGGAATTCTAGAGGAGAAATAATTGTATGCTAGGGAGTCCAAATTGAGTTCTACATGACAAAGATACTCTACTTAGGGTATGTGATTGGAAATGATGTGGTTCAGGTACATTAGGAGAAAATTTTGGCAATCATCGAATGCCCTACCTTCAAAAATATAACCAAACTGAAAAGCTTCCTTGGCCTCTGGACTTATTATAGGAAGTTTGTCAGGGAGTTCTCACAATTAAGAACACCTCTTACATACCTCACCAGGAAAGGGGATTTTAGTTGGACTCAAAAGGCACAGGAAACATTTGAGAAGATGAATCATGTGATGAGTTCATGCCTTGTGCTTGCATTACCATATTTCACCTAGCCTTTCGTGTTGAAGTGTGATGCTTTGGGGATAGGGATAGGAGAAGTTTTGATGCAAAATCACCACCCCATAGCGTTTGAGAACCACAAAATCATATATTATGAGATTCATTACTCAATTTATGACAAGGAGCTATTGGCCATCATGCATGCATTGGCCAAATTTTGAGAGTTTCTAGTAGGGAATAGGTTCAAGGTAAACATAAATCATAATAGCTTGAGGTTTCTCATGGAGCAGAAGGAGTTGAGTGATAGAAAAAAGGTGGATCAGTACATTATAGGCTTATGACTTTGAGATTTAGTATGTCAAGGGAAAGCACAATGTAATAGAAAATTCTCTCTTGATGATGCCATCTACTCTCTCACTCATGGAGATAATAGATGTGTGGAAGTCCCTGTTACTTGTAGAATACTCCAAAAACAAGTTCACCTGTGAGATTTTGGAGGGGTTAATACAAGATGATAGATATTGGATCATGTATGACATCATCTACTATAAGTATTAGATCTATCTTGTACCAGAATCACAGATGAAGGAGAAAATAATGTAGGCAACTCATAGCTCACCTTCGGAAGGACACCTTGGGTACCTAAAAACCTGAAGGAAAATTAGGGAGAGTTTCACTCTGAAGGGCCTCAAGATGGATGTGTTGAGGTTCATGAAAGAATGTAACATTTTATAGTAAAACAAAGTGGAACAAACTCACCTAGTGGGGTTGCTACAACCACTCCCTATTCCTTAGAAGAAGTAGAAGAGTATCTTCATGTACTTTATCACTGGGCTACCTCTGGTATAGGGATATGAATGAATATATGTAGTGGTGTATTCGCTCACAAAGTTCATGCACTTATTTTCCATACCATCCAAATATTCAATATCAAAGGTGGTCGAACTATTTTTCAAGGAGGTGTTATGATTGCATGGGTTACCAAAGACCATAGTGAGTGATAAAGATAGTAGATTTATGGGTGGATTTTGGTAGGAGTTATTCAAACTAGTGGGGAATGAGTTGACACCGATAATTAGTTATCACCCATAGGCCGAAGGTCAGACCAAGATTGTCAACAAGTGGCTAGAGGGTTGTCTCAAAAATTATGTATCTATCCAACAAAATGCATGGGTTAAGTAGTTGCATCTTAGGGAACACTACTACAACACCACTTTCCATATGTCCATTGGTATGATGCCCTTAAAAAACTATATAGATATGATGCCCCAACATTTGCAAACCGAATATTTAGGGAACATTGTGCCCCTTCAGCTAAAGATTGGGTCTAGGAGAGCCAAGATATCATACGAGTCCTTAAGGATAACCTGTGAATGGCTCAAAACCAACATAAGGTGTATGTGGAAAGGCATAGGGTGGAGCACAATTTTGAATTAGGGGACATGATATGCCTCATATCCAACCCCATCTATAGTCATCACTCAAAACTTAAGGGGCATAGAAACTGAAACCCAAGTTCCATGGGCCATACAAAGTCATGAGGCGAGTGGGAGAAGTGTCCTATGAACTTCCACTTCTTGAAGGATGTAAAATTCATAACATCTTTCATGCATCATGCCTCAATAATGCCTTAGGGAAGCAATTAGTCACCACCAATGATCTCTATTCATTAGATGAGCAAGGATATCTAATATGGGTTACGAAGAGATTATAGAAATAAGGGAGTGTAAGATGAGGAATAGAATTGTAAGAGAGTACCTGGTAAAATGGAAGGACCTACCGGTTGAGGATTCTACATGGGAAGGTGAACAAGTGCTCAAACATTTAGAGTTGAATTTTCATGAGGGAAATCAAAATCGGGCATGGAGGATTGTAATGTATCTGACCACATAGGAGAAATAAGACGGGTTTTGCTAGCCTCATAAGTTCTTGTAGGCTAAGGTGGGGAAAATTTTAATAAGGGAATGTGATTCACCTAGGGAAAATATTTATAATTGTCTGAGGGGTGAAAAGGGGACAAATCCTAGGCTAATGAAAATTCACTTTAATTTTATAAAGTTAAAGTATCCTAAAGTTAATTTTAATAAAATATTAAAAGGTAAAATGGTGGTGAAAGTGGCCACTCAATTATAAAAATATATGGTGAGGATTTTCTCCCCATTCTTTCACTTACATTTTGAGAAAATGAGATCTTGAAGAGAAGCTTGGGATTTGGGAAACCCTAGTCACCATTGTTGGTTTTAGTGTTGAAATTATACATCTTAACTAGTTCAAGGAGAAAAATCATTTGGATTTTACCATTGGGGTTCAAAGGAGAAGATGATTTGCAAGATACATTGAGGTAGAGAAGTGTTATCAGTGGATTTCATTACCTTATTTGGCATTTTCTATCTCATATTTTCAGGTTGGAGAGAAGTCTATGAAGAGCCACGTTCTCAAGATCAAATTTGGCCAAGTATTTCTAAGAAAAATAGATTCGAACCAGTGATTAAGGAGCCCACTACCTCAATAAGGGAAAATCACATATCTAGTGAAGAAAGCCCCAATACATCGTTTTAAGGAATGAGTTTCCTTTATAAAGCAAGGGACAAATTTCAGTAAGGGAAAGGGATAGTTGGGTCTGATTCATTAAAGGTAGAAAAATCATTATAATAATCTCGAGTTATTATGAGAAGTGGATGAATCTCCCTTAAGAAGTCTAGTTGAGTTAGCATAGTCCTAGGCCGAGTTTATGTTGATTGGAAGGCGTCAAATATACATTGGTCACGTCTTTACATAGTTTAGCGTATACTCTTTTAAATTCTCTCATGAATACACATATTCATCTTCACTATTGTGCATATTCATTCCAAATCAGACTCACAATTTCTCTTTTCACTATATGGTTACCTGTGGCTTCAATTGGTTATCACAAAGGGATGATAACACATGAAAAAATCTTTGAAATGTTATTAGGTTCCATCTCATATTCATTGTGTTGAAAATATATCATTTTTTAATAATTACAAAAGTTAGAAGTTATATTATATTATATATATATATATATATATATAGGACATTATTCCTAAGTTGTATGGCAGTGCTAGAATGTATTGATAATGAGTTGCATTAAATAATGAGTGATTTTATGTTACACATAATGGCATGTGATATTTGAGTTCTTGATTGAATTATGGGTTTAAGCTTTGGTATTCTATTTGTGCCACTGTACTTGTAAATTCAATCCAAACAAACAAACTTACAACTACAACAACTTGCATATGAAATGTTTGATAAAAATATTGACCAAAGAAAAAAAACTATAGCCCAAAAAATACTATGAAATTTTAAGAAAATTCTAGAAGGGAATTTTACACTCTGTGATAGTTGTAGTTGGTTGTCCATCTTCATCATAACCTGAAACCATACACAATATGTCAATTTTAAAAAGACAAGGATCCCTAACCTTATTTCATTTATCTATTATTACATTCCCATGTTGATCTAAAGTTCCACAAGAGTTCACAAGAATTGCAATAAGTCTTTCATCCTCTTCATCCTTCTCTCCAAGGATATCTACTTGCTTTGGTTCACATAAGTGAAATTATTCTTCCTTCTGTTATCCCTTCGTAATTTCCCTAAGTTGTGGAGAGAAACCCAGAGGTAACCACAAAGGCACTTGCAAAGTTGGAATCTAGCCCTTCCAGCTTCAGAGAGGGATCTCTCTTTCTGATTTAGATTTTTGTTTTAAGATATTATGCTAGTAATCGAGTTTTGAGGTTGATTTTTCAAAGATTTGATTGAAAATTGCAAGGAAAGTCCATTGGGCATGAAATCATGAGTCTTTCGGTGATCAAATACAAAAATGACAAAGCATCTATAACAGGGCAAGATAGGCAAGCTTTTGGACCTTTAGAAGTATTTGGTGGAGTGAATAGGGTGAAATGTGATTTAGATTCAATTAAATATAGAGAATGCTAAGATGAGTTCTATACTTAACATCAGATTGAAAACATTAATATTGTTTACAAGCCAGAGCAATGTGCACTTAAACAAATTCGACCCTTTATCTTATTGAAACAATAGAGACAGAAAAACATATGGAAAACTGAGAAAATAACAATTTCACATGAGAAGGAACATCACCAATTGCTTGACACAGGAATCCTGGGACAAACTCTCTGTATTATTGAAATTGATCACTTCAGTACATGCACAACTTACATCAAAATGTGGCTCGTTTCTTGATACAAGTTCCAAACTTTTCGAAGTCCTACTTATAAATAGAAAAAATATTACATCTCACATCAGAATTCAAAATAAAATATATTTACAAGATAATATATGTTAGAGACAAAGATATTTCAGAAAATAGAAGAAGAAAAATAGGGAAAATCTATTAAATTTTGCTACGATGATGAGACTTTGAAGGACTCTGTTGATGACTGTGGCTATTTTGCTGCAAATATTATTCCTCTGCTACCAAAATTTGTGGGCTTCATTTATCCTTTACTCGATCAATTCTAGCAACCGATCCCATCTTTCTTCACTTGGGATGGAAAATATTACCATGTTTCTAAACCTTTCATCCACTTCAATGTAAATGTCAAAATTTGGCTTGTTGACAAAAAGGTAGTGAATCTCATGTTGAATATTCAAGTCAAACTGTAGGCCTTCTATAAATTCTTCTCCACTAATAACTCCCTTGGCCTTTACAAAATTTGAAGTATCAACAAGTATGTTACATAATTATTCTTGATATTTTTCTAATGGAATTAATTTTCCATTAGAATTCCTCAGAGTAGGTAAACCCTTTTCCTGCAACATTGTAAATTTTATGTTGAACCTCATGACCTGCAACTCAAGGTATTTGCATTTTTTCTCCAGCTATATCATCAGCTTATTTTTTTTTAAGACCCTCCTAACTTCCATTACTGTTGTTGTCATATATGGAATGTTCATCCTTGGTTTTGGAGTTTAATAGTTTGATTATATTTTGTGCCTCTTCTAGTATGTGCTCCAAAATTTCTTTAGTGTTCAGTATTGCTGCCTTGACTCTTTGCATCAGTTCCTCCTTCTCAAAAGTGATTTTAATTGAAGGCCACATATCTGTTATATTGGCATTTAGATTTATGCCAAGTGTTGTTTTTGGCCTCTGCCAACATCTGAATGACAATATATTGGTCCTCATATTTCTCAATTTTCTTAATGAGCTTATAGTTATTTTTCATTTTTGTCAAATATGCATTGTTAGTTTTAATTTTATTCTCCTCCATCCAAGTTGATGTTGCTGACAATTTCTCTTTCTCAGCCTGAACTAATGAAAATTCTTCCAAATATCTGGTAAGAAATTCTGTAGAAACCGAAGATGTTTCCTTTGTTGAAGTTTATACTATTATACCTGTGCCTAATGTACATGCCCCTGTTGCTGCTTCCCATAGTTGTTTGTTTAACAATGCTTCCATGCCCTACTCCATCTTTTGTATCTGTGCATTCTGCTACTATGGTGAACAATTTTTGCTTTTCCATTTCTATATTGGAAACTTCTTTAACTTGAAGATCTTTTGTGGATGGTAGCTTTAGTTGCTTTCTTAATGCTTGGGTATTTGCCTCTTTTTTCTTTATGAGTTCTTCTGCTGCCTTAATATCAGCATGGTCGTGTCTAAGTTTTATTATCAAATATTCTAGAGATTTTATTATGTTGTCTTTAACAAATGACAATATCTTCTCAATCTTCAACTGGGAATGCACATTGTTCAAAAATTATTGTAGTTTAGAAGAAACCATGGCTAAAATAACAAGTGTTGAAAAGAGCAAATCCCCTATTTGCTTGTGTAAATTGATTCGATCAATTTCATGTATATTCTTGGTATCAATTGAGAAAATGGAGGCTTTATAGTCTTTAGCACTCCTAGGACTTGACACTAAAGGTTTCATGAATCCCATTTGGAACTGTCCTTTCTTTAAGTCGAATGCAGAGAGAAATTTGTGTTGTTTTGTAGTTGTCTGCTTCTGAAATTCTGAGTAGGTTGAAGTCTTCAAAGCTTCATTATTTAACTTTATATCCCTGTATCTTGAAAATATAATCTACTAAGTTGAAATTTGAGAACTAGAGTACATTGGAGATTGAACTGTTGTTTTTGCAGCAAGTGACTGAATTGCTTCTTCTGCTTGAGGAAAAGGAGTAGCAAGAATCCGTGAAAAAAATTAATGGGTGCTCCTGTTGTGTATCCCTTTCTTTTGGAGTTTCATCTTGGATAGTAATCACCTGAGGATTAACTTGGGGGGCTGGTTTTTTAGTAGTGTGTGGGTCCTTCTTTTTCCTTTTAAAAACAATAAATTATGCATCTTGATTTTCATAATAAGTAGGGGCCATGGCTTCTCTTTCCCTTTTTCCCTCCTTTTCCTTGGGAATAGGTGTTTGCATGGATGATTGACTAACCAGTTTTTCTTCAGCGTGTTGTAAAATGCCCTCTGTCCATTCCTTCTGGTTAGCATACTGTTGAATTTTGGGCCTTGGTCTATGAGCATAGGAAGTACTTTTCTGCTCCAATCTAAGCTTTGAGATGATTCCTAGAGGATCCTAAGACCAAGAAAAACTAGGCTTGAATTTCATTTGACTCAAAATGGCTTCCACCTCCTTTGCTACAACTCTCGTGTTGATAATATAGGGACCTATATAAGCCTTCATCTTGAACTGTGCTTTGTTTTTGTAGGAGACAAAATGTAACTCATCCATATTTATCATTTGCCTAAAGTATTCTAATGCAAATATTCTGAGTGGTACAAACACTGGAAACCTGTAAGGAGGTAACTTTGATCCATATACCCTAATTTCAATGTAATTCCAGTATAAATACCTGTTTCCAAATTTATATTTCTCTGACAAGTGCAAAAACTTCTTTATCTATGGTGAAATCCTTTAGATAAGATCACTGCTAAGAGAACATAACGATGTATGTAGAAATTTATCAAAAAAATTAGTATAAGAATACTCCTCTGAGTTATTTCTAACCAGATAATTCCAATGAATCACTAACCAAGGATTGCCTTCATTATATGTCTTATGTAAAGGAAAGTTGAACTTGTCTGATTGATAAAATAGCATAAGGTAAACCAAAAATGACTGATACTTAAAAACACCTTCTTATTTGAAATTGAAAAATTGATCATAGATTGAATTGGACAGAAACTGACTATAGTTGAAAATAATTGATGGTTGTTTTCCAACTGCAAAAATTGATAAAAAATACTAGAACTATCTCATCTACACACTGATCATTATGATACCAAATCAGTCGAGTTGCCATAGAAATTACTAGTTTGGACATTTCTGGGAAGATTGAGACTGGATATGGGGGATTTGTTCGGGGTAATTCAACATTTTTTGGAAGAAAATATTCAAAAAATTGTTCTCTATGAGGGAAAGTCAAATTTTTATACAATTCCATTAATACATCGGTATAAAAAGGATGATGGGAGGCCTGGTATTCAATTTGCAAGGCCTGATAGATATTTTTAGGGGAAATGGAGAAAATGACTTCATTATTATGGGAAATGAAAACCTTTTGGCTTGTCAAATATCGGAGATGGCACGATACAAAAAATTCAAGAAAAAAGTGAGTTTGGGGGAAGACAAACTAAGGGAGAACGAATTCCCAAATGCTAAGATCATCAATTTTATCCATGAATTTTTGTTTTTCCTAGTTATGGATTTCATATAGGTCAAATTTAGATTGGGTCTCAACAATTTTGTACTGGGTGTCTATCAGGGGATATTTGTCAAAATCCAAGACAAGGGGAATGATGAGATTTGTCTTTGTAACCTTTCCCTTTCCTTTGCTGGTTGAAATTTTGGGAAATGAAAATACAAGAAACGAAAAAAAAAATCTCATAAAAACGCTTGGTAGCAAGAGATATGAAGAAGAAGGTTACACAGGTGAAAATTTGTTAACTTTGCAGAGGGAAAGTTTCTTTTGAAGGCTGGAAGTTGGTGGCAGATTGGCCTCTGACCTCTGGGATTGACGGCATGGTGACAAAAGAAAATAAATTGCAGGCTTGTAGGGATTTTTTATAATAGTTTAGATTGGTTGGACAAAGGCACAATTACCGTTTATGGATCGGGAGAGATTATTATTAAAACAGATATACGATGGTAATTTGTTTAGATAATGTTCATTATGGAGTTTGCGGAAAATTTTCAAACATTGAATGAATATCTGACATGGAGGGGGGTGATGTGGCAGGAAAAATGGTAGCAGCGAAGTGGCGGGGGTAACAGGTATCTGGTGAGAGGTGATTGGTGGAGGAGACAACAAATGGTGGGAGATGGATGGCAAAGATGACGGGCCATTGGCTGTATTTTGAGGGGGGGTGGAGGCAGTTAATGGCATCAGGAGAGGACTCCCCGAAATTCTCTAGGAGCTGCCACTTTGGCCTAGGATGTTTTCACAAAAAACACTCCCCTCCCCCCTTTTCGTGTTAACTGTCAGGAGTGCAAGGGGGGGGGGCACGAAAACACTCCCATATCGTAGATCTGTGTAGGAATAATCATGGCCTTTGATTCCAGTGCGTGCTTTATTCAGATATGACAAATCAATCTTGTCATTATATTACATACAATAATAAAATAAAACATAATAACCAAGTGGAAAAACTTTATAAAATTTTACAACTTGGAAAAAAAAGCGACATTTATGATTAGCTCATATAGGGCTCATTTTTTTTTCAATTCTTTGCTGTGTCTTCATATATAAATATAATCATTATAAATATATATATATATATATATATATATCCCCTATTTTTATTTTTTTTCTCTTCCTTTTATATATTTTTTACTTTTTTTTTCTTTGAACTTTTGAAAATAATTTGTAGATAAAATAATTATTTACAACATCTCATGGTAGAAAATCAACAGATAATAATCAATTGATCTTATAACTTATAGGACCCTCGCAGTGGCTCTAATGGGGATGGAATCCTCCATGTGAGGTGCCATGAACATTGTACATCAGTAGCCTTTGTCCATTGGGTAATGGTCCTTTATTCTTGTTCTGTAACTAATTTGATTAGTTGTTATAATAAATATTGGCAACAACTCATATGAAGCTTAGGGCCTTCTCTATGGGCTTCAATTATTGATGTCAGCCACCCTCACTTGCAATAAAAAAGAAAATTATATTTACAATGACATGTACAAAAACTTATCTATCCTTGAGTGAAATAGTGCTTGAATAGTCTACCATTGATAAGTCCTCCTGGCAGTCCTTCTCTAGTCAAATCTCTCAGTAAGAATGCATTGCTACCTTGAAAAGATTCAATTTTATAAGATTCTTTCCATAGATTGTCAAACTTCCCATGTTTCCCTTTGTCTTCATTCCTAGCATCCCACTTTAAAACAACATCATCTAGTTGAAAATCGTCTACTTTAATCCTCCTGTCATGAATTTTCTTGATTTTATCTTAAATGATCTTTGTATTATTGTAGTCCTCTTGTGTAGTCTATTGTAAATGTATTAATTGATTGATCCTTATCTGAGCATCTTTTGGTTTTTGTTCCGCTTCCTAAAACAATTTCATCACTGGGATTCCTAGGGAAACTAGAAAAATTATATCTACTCCATAAACCAATTGGAAAGGTGACATTCCAATTGATTTATTTGTGCTTATCCTATCATCACATAGGGCATTAATCAACTTCTTGTGTTAGGATTTCTTATTTTCCTGCAACAACCTCTTTATAATGTTGACTAAAGTCATATTAGAATATTCAGCTAACCCATTTCCTTGGGGATAATAGGTTGTAGAATGTCCTAAATTTATGTGATACTTGTGGCAGAAATCAATCATTTTCTTTGATTTGAAAGAAACAACAATGTTAGTAATGATTTTATGTGGACAACCAAATATGGAAATAATATTACCTTCTAAGAACTAGATGATGACAAAATTTGTAGCTTGTCTGGTTGGGACTGCTTCTATCCATTTGGTGAATTAGTCTGTTGCTATTAGGATTCACTTATGTGGAGTTGAAGAGATTTGGTGGATTTCTCCAATAAAATCCAAACCCCACTATGGGAAAGGCACCTCCACTGAGATAGGCTTGAGGGGTAGAGGTAGGAATTTTCGCTTGCCTTCAAGAATTTGACATTGATGACAGGTTGAAATTTTTTTATGAACATCTACAAACCACCCTACAAAATTTTGCCTTAGCCTATTTTGGATCCTCCCTACCAACCTTACACAACACTTTGTCTTGCTTCGTCAAGTACTCAAGCTTCAAGTGTGTTCCTCGCACCAAGGCAGCTTGTCGATCATAGTTGATCCATTCCCCTCACAAGCTGCTCACTCGGACTTGGTCCAACTACAGGCTGAGCTGCTTCCCCTTGAAAATTACGCATTTCTGGAGGGAAACCAACCTTCCCTCGAGGAATTGTTGAACTTCTTGTTGGGCTCCAGGATTGCGCAATCCTGCCAGCCAACCCTCCCAGCAAGATTTGCGCAAATTTTCCCAGCAACAGGCTGTTCAACCCAGGATTTGTGCAAATCTTGGAAATATTCAGCTGCTCTTCCCATAAATTGTGCAAATCTCATGGGAAAATGCACATTTCCTTCAAGGAGTCGAACAACCTATTGCATGTGCAGCTGAGTTGACCGATTCCCTCCGAGACTGAGCAAAACAGACTTGCATGCATAGGTTTATTCTCCCAAGGCAACATGCAAAGGCATCCCTTGTCTCAGGGATCTATGTTTAACAGTTGGAGGTTACATGCAAGGAGCAATTCAGAAACCTCCCACCAAGTGTCGCTCCCCCTAGATTTGTGGCATGCACGTCATAACCTCGATGTTATCAAAACCCATTAACTTGATGCTACATAACTCATTCCTCCCATCAACCTTGTAGCTCTGAGATCCCACATCACATCTAGGAGCAGTTGGCACATTCAGCACAGTTGTTTTGGGGTAAGCCCACTTCCCATGCCTTGTGCTGCATTTCTATCACTTTTTGTGTTTTCTCTTGTGTGAGTATTGTTTTCTTGATTTATTTCAATGCTTGATGTTGTTTACATGTATTCTAGCTTTTCCTAGCTCTGTTTCAGTTTTCATTGCTACCTCACTACTGTCGCATGCATGAAATTGTTGCACAGACATTCTCCCAACCAATGAACTGCCTCATCCACATGCATGTTGGTCTATTTGCTGAATATTTCATTCTTGTTCTGCATGCACTTTCAATCGCTTCTTCTATCACTTAGTGTCACCATGCATTTACTATCTTAGTTGCTTTTAGTTTCCCATCAGCGAGTCGGGCCAACCTTGTCCTGGACTCTGCCTTCACCAAGGCTGCATTGCGCAATCCGGGGAAGGAAGGCTCACCTTCCTCTCCAGATTTGTGCATCCCTACCCAACACTCGCTTCTAGGACTGTTTTGCGCATTTCTAGAGGACAGTGGCTGCTTGGCCCAAAAATTGCACAAATATGTCCTTGGCCCAGCAGTCCTTCCCAGCTGGAATTGTGCATTATGCAATCCCATTAGTTAGTAGCCAGAATGGACTATGCATTGCACAGTTCCAGCAGTCAGTCAATCTCCTAGCAGCCTAGACTATGCCTTGTGCAGTCTTGGCAGTTGGTCTCCCAACTTCCCGGTTGAAATTGCGTAACCTTCATGATCATTCACCCATGGATGTTGCAAGTGAGTTCTCATGTGTTTTTGAATGACAGATTGCCTACCATGAGTGTTGCCATGTCTCCAGGTATTGCAGGTGTTCATCTGCCACTCAGAAACACATCTATAATGGTTTCTAGTAGAGCAGAGACAAAGACACTGTTCAAAGCACACTTGGGGATGGAGTCGATCAAGTATCTATGGACTTGCCTACCCACGAAGACATCAAGTTGTTCATAGATAAGGACTTCAAGATAGGATAGTAGCAACATCACAATGAGCATCATCATGAATAGCAGATGAAGACAATATACCAAATGAAATGAATGCAAGAGGAGGGTTGTTGACAACACGGAGGTAGAACAAGGTTGCAAGCTCAAGAAGATTCATTGATGATGAAAGAAACTTTGGAGACTTCGGCTATGAGGTGATGGCACAACATGAAGATTATGCAAAGACAGATAATGGAACAAAGAAGAAGTTGCGTGTGTTGAAGCAGCAACTAAAGGAAGAACATGAAGCTGCACAGATAGACAAATGAGCTGCAGCAAGATCAGGAATAGCAGTGGGCGCATCGTGCACTCATGGATGAAACTGCACCCGCACAAGTTCAAGATCCATCCTAGTAGTTTTGGTGATCACATACAAGGGATTCAACAGCATGAATGCCATTCTGCACACGCATGCAATCCAACCCATTCAACACACTCACCAAGGCAAAGACAAGAAGCAAGCCCAACTAGAGTTGAGGATGTACTTCAGCAAGTTGATGCACATGACCACCAACATACACTTGAAGATCAACACGAACACTATGCATTAGTGTGTTGCCGGTTCAACTGCACCCAAGAAGACTAGGTGCATGTTAGCAAACAAGTTGGATGAAGGGTCTGAACCAATGCATCGGTTGCAATGGAGGCAAGAGTTTGCTTCAGCAAGATGTCACAATGAGGTGCATACACACCACCATGGACGACCAAGATTGGCATTAGCTCACTGGACCGAGTGTTAGTGATGTCTTACAAGGCTTTCTTGTTGGGAAACAGAAGCCCCACACAACGGTCATGGGGCACAAAGCCCAATATTTTGGGTAAAGATAGGGTAAAGATTTTTAATCCGCAGGATGCACAGAGAGTGATTTGTAATAAGTTGAAGTCAAAGGGTAGTCCACCCAAAAATAATGTAAAGAAATGTAATTTGAGTCGGCCCGCCTGTGGATCACGGTCCATGGAAAGGTATAAATAGAGCGAGGCTATATGAGTAGAGTTAGCTAAGTTTTGTTGTATGATCTTGGATATGAAATGTAATGGGTTTTTAAGGAGAACAATATGAAAGTGTCTGTAAGTCCAAGTCAAGGGTTTGGGCAGTGGATAGAGGCTCTGCAGTTGTGTGCACAGAGGCCTAGAAGAGTTCATAGCTATGTGCGCGGACCCCTGCAACTGAGTGTGCAAGGAGGATCTGGATGTATTGGTGAAGAAAGAGAATAAAGATAAGTTGCTTTTATAATTTTGTGTTAAATCTGAAGTATCGCAGATCTAGCTTTTTTTATGGTTAATATCATTGTTTGATCTATTCGCATATGCTTACATCTTGAATACATGTGAATCTGTGTTTAATCTAAGTGCGTGAACTAGATAAACTTGATAAATGTTTGCTTAAAATCCCCTCTAAGTAGATCTAATTCACAATACTTCGTCAAATAGATTAGATCTGTAAACAGAGCGCTAATAGAAAGTAAGGGTTATGTTGTGTCCAAATCTGTACAAATACAAAGCAGCGCGAAGCTGCAAAACGGTACGCAAAACCCCCAGACCACATCTAGACATCCCAAGGGTGCAGAAACCTGGTTCTAGCACCCTCCCCTACTACCTTGGGTGGAACCTTAGTCTGCGCCCTATGGACTGTTGCCGAAAGGGCCGGTAGTTGCGGGATTTGTTTGGCTAAATAATTCTTCTGAACTTGGGTTAGGCCCATATAAGCCAACAAATGGTTCTGTTGCTAGGACCGGGATCTGCCTAAGGGGTGTCTAATGTTGGGTTGCTGGAACCCTACAAAGGAAGAGATTGAAGAGTGGTGGGATCTGAATCTCCACTAGTTTGTAGTTCAGTAAAACAGAAATCCATGGATATTGAAGGAATATTGGTTGGACCGCTATATATACATAGATATTCACGAAGTCTTCTTCACGGCATTTCTGGTAGAGTTGTATGAGTGGATCGCAAGGCTAGATGATAGCGTGGGAAGGTGCAGATTGGACTAGCCTATTGTGTGGACTCTGGAATTGGTGTGCAGTCTAGAATCCACCAAAGATAAAATCGCGCACGCAGTAGATCATTGGCTGGATCAGGTAAAAGGAGGATTTATCACTGAGTTCGCGATAGATACAACTGTGAGCTATAGCGAGGAGAAAGGTTGTTTCTTCAAGGACCTTGAGGTAGGTATATCAAATCATTGAATACTTGGATTAAGATGTTGTTGTGTGAAAAAAAAATTATGCACATTTATTGATGTCTAGAGTAATGCGAAGTGGAAGAGGTTACCACAGAATGGGAGGGGTAGAAAGCAGTCATTTGGCCTCTATTTCATGGGAAAGCGAGGAGGAGCTCGCGAGGTTCTTACCAGGAAGTGCGTTCCGATTGATCCAGGAGCACTTCCCACTGATACCACCTCCGTCCACACCACCACCCTCTTCACCTACATCAAATCCGTCCACTCCAACACCAACCCCACCTCTAACCCCACCACCACCAAAAGTCGGGATGGCAAGTGCAGTCTAGCTGCCAACGTTTAAGGGTGTAGGAAATGAGGAACTAGGTCGGTTCTGGTTTGTGATAAAATCTGTATGGGATGATCAGGGCATCACAGATGATAACATCAAAAATTCTACCTTAGTTAGCGCACTACGATCATGCCCTGACCTGGTACATGAAATATTCAAGTGATCATCCAAATGAAGGAATAACAACAATCCAGGAGGTGCTGAACAAGGAATTTGGGTGACCAAAGTCAAAAATACAGTCGGTTATTGGGTTCAAGGAAATTGTAATGTTGCCAGGTGAAACTTCATGGGATTTGTATCAAAGGTTGAAAAGCACCATCCGCGAGGCCAACATGACACTGTCGGATGCCAGCACCGCACTTGGTTTGTCGCATCATTAATGCCATATCTGATATCGACTTTGTCGCAACAAAAGATCTCAACCCAAGCTAAAGCACTGGAGGCAGCAATGCGGCTGCATGAAACCCCAATACAGGATCTAGGGTTGGGAGTATAGCAAATCCAAGCACAAATACAAAAATTATGTCTAGAGATGTGAAGCTTGAAACAAGGACAGGGGCCTAAGATAGAGGCAAAGGAAGAAGTGTGGTGTGTCAAATGTAAGGGACAGGGCCACGATAAGGACCATTGTTTGATCTTCGCGAACTATGTGACAGGAGGGGGACCAATAACATTGCGACCAGAGATACCAACTGGGCCAAGTATGGCACTCGCACTCTGGTGCGCAATCTGTCAAGTGGGAGGAAAGCATCCCACAGATAATTGTCACCTATTGCCAAACTTAAGACAACCCCCTCCTCAACAGTTATTTTGTAACTTATGCAGAACGATGGGCCACGATGAAAGAAATTGTCGCAGTTACGAGATGTTGATGGGTAGAACACCTACTTATAGGATGCAAATGGAGGCGCGCGGGCAGGATCTCACCGCACCGCTACTGCGAGGAGGGTACCAAGGATGCAGACGGGGCCGCGGGGGAATGGGACCTAGACGGGGACGAGGATAATTATTTGCTATAACTGCAGAGGGCTGTGGCATTACACACGATATTGTATGAACCTGACCAAAGCCTGTTGTCCTTACTGTTACCAATTTGACCATGAAGCAGTCAATTGCCCCACGCTAATTTCTCAAATGTGAGAAAAGGGGGTGCTTCTAGCTAACCCCACTCAGAATGTCCAAATGATGAAGGCTGAACCCCGCGTGGAGGATTCTAACGTAAATATGATGCTCCGAAGTGGTGCCACCATGGGAGAGGATAAGGGGAAGCAGCGAGAGACGGATGCATGGGTCCGTAAGGCCCCCCAAAACAACTAGACTTGACTTGGATTGAGGGAAGGAAACCTTTATGGAAGCCAAGAAGAACTTTGTGGAAGCTTCTATGTCAGAAAGTAAGGATTAATTCAGAGCAGAGAAGGGTATTTCTATGATAACCACCTTCTTGGAAACTTGCATGAACTTACTTAGGGATGCTAAAGCGGTAAAGGAGCTGCAAGAATTAATAACTTGATGCGCGGGAGTGGACGAACTGTGAATGGTCTGAAAATTAGCAAACATGCTTTGTGCACGGGGCGAGAAATGCAACTTGCTATCCAGATCAAAGACTATGAGATGGATCAGGTCATTTTAGATTTGGGGTCCAACGCGAATGTCCTACCAAAGTAGACTTGGGAATGCATGGGCAGGCCTCCACTACAATGGTCACCGATTCAATTACAGATGGCTAACCAACAAAAGATTCTACCTATGGGAAGACTGCACGAGGTTACAATAGACATTGATGGCGCCAACACCCAAACCGATTTTGATGTCATAGAAATTGTGGATGATAGTGACAGGGATAGATTGGGCAACGGATATGAATGGAATCATGAACCTCAAGAAACAAAAAATGATATTCAAAAATAAATCTCTTCACGTAGTGGTCCCGTTGGATCCAGCAAAGGGGGTGCGATATACCGAGTCCGTGCGTGACAAAGACAGTGACGAGGAGTTTGATTGTATCTACAAGATTACAGCACAAGATCAGGACAGGGTAAATCCAATAGTGGACAGTAGACTCTCATGGGACCGTGATAGTTCTTGCACATTGGACTCAGATGAGGAGATTGAATGATGGCAGAACCGACTGCAAGAAGTAACCACACTCAATTGTAATAGGATGGTGACAATAGGGGAAAAGGAACAGCCAGAGATATCCGCATACTGCGAAATTGCTGCTTCAGGAAAGGGTGTAGCTCTGAAGATGTGAAGGAAAGGGTGCAGATGTTGCAGGCAGGCGCACGCGTGGTTGGGAGAGTGAAATGAAGTAAGCATTCTTCGCCAGCATAGGCTACAGGTGTCTGAGGTGCGGACATCCAATCAACTTAGAATTAGTATTCCAAAGCCACCCCAACAGACCAGTGCACCAACGGCAGGTGCCAAGGTTAGCAGGGGCTCAAGGAAGTTGCGGATACCATGGGTTCACTGGGCCTATAATAAACGACAGAAGGAAGCTCAGAAAAGACAAAGTAGCTGCAGGCCCCGTAGTGTCAATACACCGTGGAAGCAACGTGCACTATGAAGGGACAAATCCAACAGAGTAGACTAGGAACGAGTTGTGACCATGTTATCATGGCTGCACCCACACTCACAGAAGAACATAACCCCCCGACCAGCTACCTAGATGCTTGAGAGGTGCTCGCGGCCTGCGCTAGCAGGGCAGTTTTGAACTCACACCAAAGGTGTGATCACCTGACTAACAGTAGAAACTATAGTCTCAATGCCTTGAGCAATTGAGAGAAGGCATGGGACTATAAACTAGTCTGCAGAAAATGGGCATGACAAAAGGATTCTGTACCATGTCAAGTAGTCCACAAGATTGCAGCTATGCCCCAAGGATGGTACTACCATAGGGAAAAGTCAAAATATGACTGTTAGCAACATTGGTCCTGACAGGAAGGTCAGATTACGTCAGAGAGGAGTGGGCAGCAGGACATTAAGACGAAAGCTCCAAACGAGATACGCAAAGATCTGCTGACTCAATGCCACTAATAAACTGAAAACGAAGGGAGGGGGTTTTTCCAAATCTCATAGTTTGTGGTCGGCACTGGACCTTTGGCACTTTGAACTAGCAAAAAGTAGCGAATACGTGGCTACCAAACACCCCATGAGTACCATGGAAAGAACCCGAGCATGGGTCGCAAAGGAGATGCAAATGAATCATGAAGAGCCCAAGGACGTGACTCAGGTTCCCAAAGTTCCTAAGTCCCCACGCACCCCGCGACCTAGGAAGAACAAGCAGACGGTAGGAATAGTTCAGGCGTCACCAAGACTCAACAAACGGTCAGCAGTTGACAAAGGCAAAGCAGTAACCACCGAACCCGCTAATGAGGATAATGATCTACAAGCCCTGATTGATCATATTGATGCATAGGAAGAGGAAGAAGAAGCTGCATTCCAACTTTCATCGTTACCCTTGTATCTTTCTCCGTGGACCAGGATGACCAAGATACCAAAAGACGTGGATGCTGCAAAGACTACGCTCTAGAGTCTGCTTCTTCCGGATGACATAAGGTTCAAAGGGTTGCTGATGGGGCATGTTCCAAGCATCAAATTCGAAGATTAGGACCTTGCAGATAGCGAACTAGCCGAAGACAAGTTATTGCCACAAAAGTGGTTACTAGGTGTGGAGAAGGTGGGACTCATAAATCTCAGGTGGATACCTCACTATCACTGCACGACCATCACCATATTTGTGATTCACCAGCTACTATGTCTCATACATGATGGATATCTCTGGTTGGAAGAGCCGATCCCAATCACAGCTGACCTAATCCACTGGATTACGCACCTACCACTTAAAGGGAATAACCTCATAGACATAGCAGGAACCAGTAGCAAGGGAGGCCTTTCCGAAACAGTGAAGGTGGAATACCATCTGGATAAAGGAAAGTGGGGGTATGTCATAACAAGCATCAGCAACCGTGCAGTACGAGTCGCCACTCAGCTCCTAGCCAGTAAACTCATGCAAAAATGTCGCGCGGATGACGTGCCAGCCCCTGTCATTGCATTCGCAGGGTAGTGCGCTGAGGGGGTTCAGCTCAATTGGGCATAGTTTTTATGCACCGAATTCCTGAACAATTGTCAAGAAGCACAGGACAAAGGTAAGACATTTCATTACGCATGGTTGCTTTTATCAATCCTTCTGGTTATAGGCGAATTGTTGTAGGAAAACCAGTTTCCCAGCCTGGAGGATAGCCTACCCGAAGCCGTGCGGTATATTTCGCTCTGGGCTACAAAGGTCGCAGCAAGGGTTTCCGCGATCCGGGAATTTTGGACCTCCATGGAACGAAATATATGGACACGGATTGCTTGAAGACCACGCATGTCCCCCACAATCTACAATAGTTTTCAAAGCACGACTGAGTTCAAAGCAGACATGCATCACTTGTATATTTGTGCATGAAAGGATCCATAATGATCATGGGTCACACTTTCGTTCTTTGTAACAAATGATTCCATTTACGCGGTATTAGCAACGTGGCCTCTGGAATGGCGCACCTCGGACAAGGCCATTCTCAACACGCTGGCAGCACAATAGCAGAAGAAGGAATGCCAGCAGCGACTCACTCAACAGGCAGAAAAGACATGTCGGGAACAACAAGTCGCTTTGCAACAGGAAGCTACCACAAGCCTGAAAATAGAAGGGAACTAGGCAGATAAAGGAATGGACTTGGAACAGGACCCACAACAGGAAACAGAGACGCAGGACCACCTCAAGCGGTCGCATGCCAAGGAATCACTGGTCGCTCGAAAAAATTCCAAAACAGCGAAGGCTCTGGAAAAATAATTCATGGACAGTAGCCAACCAACAAGCAATGTTACCACCAGCGTGTTGCCCGCACTAATCACCGAACAAACGACTATGTCAGGGAAGATCATAGCACAGTTGCAGGAACTACAAGAGCGACCCCCGGGCTGGGTCACCCAATAGCTAGCAGAAGATACAGTCATCGTTGCGCAAATGGTTGGCATGCACATGCCACACACCCTACTATTGCTAGCAGGTGTTGTTCAAGCTGCAGCCGTAGGCGAAGAATGTAGTTGGGAATTAAATCTAGCTGCCCTGTCTAGAGAAGTACTATACCTACTCCAAGAGGGAGTAACTCAGGAGTTTCGAGCCAGGGAAGGTCACGCTTTCCACATCTTGACCAAGCAGAAGGAAAAATTAGAATAGGTCACTCTCCAGCATGATGACCTGGCTGCATGATACCGAGAAGTAGAACAAGCTGTGACAGAGGCGTGTAGCACGGTACTAGAGCTAGCCATCCTCAGGGACCTCTCACTAGCTACCAAGATTCAACAAATTGCAGCCGACTTTCGCATAGCCCAAGCGAAGGCCGCAAGAGCCCAGGAGGAACTAACGTTACAAGTTGCAGAGCACTGTCTCAAGCCCCGACCACCTATACCCCTAGTCAAACGGGAGCGTCGCCGTGGTGAAATTCTAGCTAGATTGGAAACAATGAGCAGTGGTATTCGCAAATGCTCAGAACTACTAGGTCAATCTCTTGGGATACTCACATCCCTCTAGGAGGACCCAACCATACAACAAGTGAAAACTGAGGCGTGCGAGTTACAGCAAGCCTACGACACCGCTCATGGGACTGCACAGATGGTCACTATCATGCACGGTTGGCCAAAATGAAGGAGGCCCAGGCGCTCAAGGCCCAAGTTGACATGGTGCGGCAACAGGAAGCAGTACTCAAAGAACATATCCAGCCCTGGCTCGATGAAGTGTTTAGCATATCTACAACTATTAAAGGCAAGGTAGCGCATATGCAGGAAGTATGTGAGACCGAGCAAGCAACTGCAAGTGATAGGAATGCATCAGTGGCTCACTTCGAAAAGGTACAGAGGCTCGCAGCCGAATTTGTTGCAGAGATAGACGATATGCAAAAGTTACTGATCGACCTCCTCACGAAGATTCCCGCACCAGCTGAGTGACTCGGGACGAGTCATGATGATTATTTTGGGGGACTGTTGGGCAGCAGAAGGCCTGTGCAATAGTCATGGGGCACAAAACCCAAGATTTTGGGTAAAGATAGGGTAAAGACTCCGTAGGATGCGCAGAGCGCAATTTGTAATAAGTTGAAGTCAAAGGATAGTCTACCCAAAAATAATGTAAAGAAATGTCAGTTGAGTCAGCCCACCCATGGATCACAGTCCATGGAAAGGTATAAATAGAGCGAGACTCTATGGGTAGAGGTAGCTAAGTTTTGTTATATGATCTTGGATTTGAAATGTAATGGGTTTTTAAGGAGAACAATCAGAAAGCGTATGTAAGTCCGAGTCAATGGTTTGGGTAGTGGATAGAGGCTCTGTAGCTATGTGTGCAGAGGCCTAGAAGAGTCTGTAGCTATGTGCGCATACCCCTGCAACTGAGTGTGTAGGGAGGATTTGGATGTATTGGTGAAGAAAGAGAATAAAGATAAGTTTCTTCAATAATTCTATGTTAAATATGAAGTATCACAGATCTAGCTTTTCGTATGGTTAATATCACTGTTTGATCTATTCGTATATGCTTACATCTTGAATACTTGTGAATCTGTGTTTAATCTAAGTGCGCGAACTAGATAAATATGATAAATGTTTGCTTAAAGACCCCTCTAAGTAGATCTGATTCACAATACTTCGTCAAATAGATTATATTTGTAAACAACGCGCTAATAGAAGTAAGGGTTATTCTGGGTCCAAATCTATGTGAATATAGAGCAGCGTGAAGTTGCAAAAAGGTGTGTGAAACCCCCAGACCACATCTAGACATCCCAAGGGTGCGGAAACCTAGTTCTAGCACCCTCCCCTACTACCTCAGGTGAGACCTCAGTCCGCGCTCCGCGGACTTTTGCCGAAAGGGCTGGCAGCTGTGGGATTTGTTTGGCTAAATAATTCTTCCAAACCTGGGTCAGGCCTAGATTCACGTAGATTCAGACTGAGAATAACCCTTACTTTCTATTAGCGCATTGTTTACAGATCTAATATATTTGATGAAGTATTGTGAATCATATCTACTTAGAGGGGTCTTTAAGGAAACATTTATCAGATTTATCCAGTTTACGCACTTAGATTAAACACAGATTCACATGTATTCAAGATGTAAGCATATACGAATATATCAAATAGTGATATTAACCATACAAAAAGCTAGATCCGTGATACTTCAGATTTAACACAGAATTATAAAAGACACTTATCTTTATTCTCTCTCTTCACCAATACATCCAAATCCTCCCAATGCACTCAGATGTAGGGGTCTGTGCACATAGCTGCAGACTCTTCTAGGCCTCCGCACACACAACTATAGAGCCTCTATCCACTACCCAAACCCTCGACTTGGACTTACAGACACTTTCAGATTGTTCTCCTTAAAAACCCATTACATTTCAGATCCAAGATCATACAACAAAACTTAGCTACCTCTACCCATAGAGCCTCACTCTATTTATACCTTTCCATGGACCGTGATCCGTGGGCAGGCCAACTTAACTTACATTTCTTTACATTATTTTTGGGCGGACTACCCTTTGACTTCAACTTATTACAAATTGTGCTCCGCGCGTCCTATAGAGTCTTTACCCTATCTTTACCCAAAATCTCAGGCTTTATGCCCCATGACCATTGCGTAGGGCTTCTTCTACCCAACAGTCCCCCAACACAATCATCATGTCTCGTCCCGAGTCACTCAACTGGTGCGGGAATCTTCGCGCAGAGGTCAATCAGCAACTTCTGCATATTACCTATCTCTGCGACAAATTCGGCTGCGAGCCTCTATACCTTTTCCAAGTGAGTCGTTGATGCATTCCTATCACTTGCAGTTGCTTGCTCAGTCTCACATACTATGTGCATATGCACTACCTTTCCTTCAATAGTTGTAGATACACTAAATGCTTCATCGAGCCAGGGCTAGATATGTTCTTTGAGAATTGCTTCCTGTTGCCGCACAACATCAACTTGGGCCTTGAGCACCTAGGCCTCTTTCATTTTGGCCAACCGTTGCATGATAGCGACCATCTATGCAACAGTTAACCCTACTCGCTTGGGTCAAAGCACACTTGGGGATGGAGTCGATCAAGTGTCTATGGACTTGCCTACCCACGAAGGCATCAAGTTGTTCATAGATAATGACATCAAGATAGGACAACATCAACATCACAATGAGCATCATCATGAATAGCAGATGAAGACATCATACCAAATGCAATGAATGCAAGAGGAGGGTTGTTGACAACACGAAGGCGGAAAAAGGTTGCAAGCTCAAGCAGATTCATTGATGATGAAAGAAACTTTGGAGACTTTGGCTATGAGGTGATGGCACAACATGAATATTATGCAAAGACAAAATGGAACAAAGAAGAAGTTGCATGTGTTGAAGCAGCAACTCAAGGAAGAACATGAAGCTTCACAGACAAATGAATGAGTTGTAGCAGGATTAGGAACAATAGTGGGTGCATCGTGCACTCACAGATGAAACTATGCCCGTACAAGTTAAAGATCCATCCCAGTAGCTAACATGGATTATACATGGTGATTGCATGCAAGGGATTCAACAGCATGCATGTCATTATGCACACGCATGGAATCCAACTCATTCAACACACTCATCAAGGCGAAGACAAGAAGCAAGTCCAACTGGAGTTGAGCATGTACTTCAGCAAGTTGATGCACATGACCACCAGCACACACTTGAATATCAGCACGGACACTATGCATTAGTGTGTTGTCGGTTCAATCGCACCCAAGAAGACCAAGTGCATGTTAGCAGACAAGTTGGATGAAGGGTCTGAACCAATGCACTGGTTACAACGGAGGCAAGAGTTCACTTTAGCAAGATGTCACTATGAGGTGCATACACACCACCATGGATGACCAAGCTTGGCATCAACTCACCACCTTCACCATCACAATCATGTCAAAGAGTTGGTCTCATCATAGCAGACCGAGTGTCAGTGATGTCTTGCAAGGCTTGCTCAAGCCATGTTGTCTCACATCAGTACATGTGCATTGTAATGTTGAGTCATGCAAGTGTAAGTCAAGTGGCAATGGTTGGATGTAACATTCATAGAGTAGGTGAAGAGTCATGAGGGTAGTTGAACTGTCAGAAAGGGGAATGTCAAGGGTCACCCCACCCTTTTCTATGGGCTTTTGGTCAGCCAAGCTTCTACTAAGACTATCTTGAAGAAGGCTTGGACAATATTATAATGCGCCTTGGCTTCTCCACTGCACGGAGCTATTACATCTCTTTGGAGGAGCAACTGGATGTGGTTGGAACATTCCACTATTGGGGCTAGCATGTTTACATTGATGTATTGTATGATTGTGACTTACACTTCTTTATATAATAAGAGCCAACACATTTTCATGCATATGTTGTTATTGTAGTTGTACTGCTCCGGTTGCTTTAATGATATATGTTGTTTAACTTACGTACTTGTGTATGAACTGGTTCACATGCAATTATATGAATCTTGTTGCTAACGTGTTGCATATGTTGTTCATGTTGTCATCATTCGTGTCGACTACTCTACTGGACATCAAACAAACATTTCACTCGAACCTTTCTATAACAACCATCGCACTCATCTCAGACTGATATATGAGTGTTGTATGTGTTATCTTTCCTTGTATGATGTGAATGTCACATTTGAGCGGATTGCTCCATCGAAAGCTGTGCATGTCCTTTATGTTGTGTGTTCCTAGCCAAGTTGGGACTGATCCATTTCAACCTGGAACTCACCTTCACCTCCTTCCCCCTTCTAAGTGTTGGAACCTCTCATACACCTTCCTTGACTCACTGCATCTGTCAAACCCTTGCTACTGATAGAGTTATCCTACTTGCCTCTATGCAACATCGGAGTCAAGGCATTACCTTATGACCCATTGATGGGATTCCTACACCAAATGGTCTGAGGTCTAATTGGGACTTCTTATTGGGGAGATTTCCTTGACATGTTGGCAATTCCAGCATCGTAAATAGCTAGTTATCTGTAAGTGACACTTTGTTCATATTTCTGACATCTACACATAGTCTTATTTCTCCTGTCTTTTTCCTTGTTCGCACTAGATTTGACACCCATTTTGAAAATATTAAAGGCATAATGATTTTTGCATAAAAAAAATTTTTAAGCTCTTTTTCTATCAAGGGTAATAGAATTGGATTTACCCTCCTTAATTTCTTCTCAAAGGTTTTTGGTCCTCTCTGATGGGAGTGGTATGTTGTATAATATTGATATCATATGCCTTTAGGTCTTCATAACCCCAAGAAAACACAACAAAATATTCTCTTAGTAGATCAATATATGTCTGTTTTTCATTGGGAGGTAAGGACTTGGACAACTTTACAATCTTAGGATTTTTCCTCAGTACCTATATTACAGTCTTCAACCGCAGCTCCTACAAGTTCTATCATTGGATTTTTAACGAAATCATTCAAACTAAAGAGCTCTTCTAATGGTACCAAACCCCTTGGAAACACATTGTCTTTCAATTTTAGGACCTCAAGCTCTTCTGGATTTTCATCAATCTCATTCAACACTATCTCATTCATATCATTATCTACATTGTTATCTGAATCAATATGTACATTCTCAAATTCTTCTTTTAACTGTAAAATTTTTCTCCCTGGCACTTATCACTACCAAAAACCTGTCAATATATAATGTTATTTGGAACAACTGGCCTATGCTTCACTTCCATCTCAAATTTCCTATTAGGATGAAAAGGCATCTTACAAGTGCTGGCTGAAGTAGCCAATGCATCAGCTAAGATATTTTGCCCCCTAGGAATTAGAGAGAGCTTATATCCTGGGAAACATTGCAGAAAATATAAGACACCATTTATGTAGGCCCTTAGTCTAGGGTGTTTAGATGAGTAATAACCTTTTATTTGACTAACGATGAGTTCAAAATCACCATACAAAAATCATTTTAGCTCCCAACCTTTTCAAAAGTTGCAGTCCTGAAATCAGTGCTTCATACTCAACTATATTATTTGTGCATTGGAAATTGAGCTTGTAAGAATATCCTTTTTCTATACCTGTTTGTGAATTTAAGACCTAAACACCTGCCCCTGTTCCTTCCTTACTCACTACCCCATCAAAATCCATGTTCAAAAAGGCTTCACCATCTTCATCCTCCTTCCTAGCCTCTAATTTCATCTCCTTTGTTTTTCTCAATTCAATTTTCAAGTCCGACACTTCCTCTTCTACACATACGTCATTATATAGGATGAAGGAATCCATATCTGAATTCACAGAATACAGGGGATAGTTATTTCGTTTGTCTTTTCCACTTACCATATACTTCATTAATTCTTCCCTGTACAACCTTCTATGTTGACCAAAAATAAGAATTGTAGCATATGTCATGTCCATCTACAAGGTACCCTGTAATTTTTCTCCCCATGATCTTGATTGCAACATTCCATATTTGGGAGGTATGTCTACCACTACAATGTCCATTACCAAAATATTTGTTGGGATTTGAGCAAGAGTCACACATAAATCCTTGATGAGAGATAAGAATCTTACTTTTCTAGAATCAAAAGAATATAAACCTTTGTATGGTCTTGTTATATCTAATCCTAATTTTTCCATAAAGAATCTAGGCATAAGATTGTGGGAGCCGCTAGAATCAAGCATGGCATTGCGTAGAATGTAGTATGGATGTTAAAAATGGCATAGAAGGGTGGCACACTACCATCTTGAGACTTTCCTTCAACTTTAAGTCCAAACAATAATTTAGGTTGGTATCAGTTAAGTTCACTGTGTCTGTTCCCTCCTTGATATTTAATTCCTTCATGACCTGAGATCTATATGTGTTCTTGTTAATCAATTATGTCATAAGAATATAAATTTTGACTTTGGCTAATTCATTCTCAATACTAAAATATGTTTGAGGTTTATCAACTTCCTTGATACCTACATCCTGTTTTTGAGAAGTATCCCTTTGAGAATCATCCTTTACCTGACTAATGGAAGGGGCATCACTCTGAATCTTCTTGTGAGGATTTGCAACAGTCTTCTTACTTCTCAATTTGTATTGTTTGTGTACCTCCATGATAGAAATTTGGTATCCTTTTTTTATAATTATCCAACTATAGAGGGATGAATTTTGTCTATGATAACAAGAATAGATCTTTTTCTTCCTTAGTTAAGAAAATATTGTCAATTTCTCCTTCCCCAAATAGATTTATCTGATTTTCTTCAAGGTCCTCAGCTATCTCAGCTTCTTCATCTGCATAATTCTCTTGGAATGGAGGTTTAATTTTCTACTGATCACCTGGCCCTGTTTTCTCTCTCTATTTGATTTGGGGTGGATTCTTCCTAAAATCAGGATTTCTGATTTGAGGAGCCCCTTGAGTTTCTCTTGGTGGATCCCTATCAGTTAAACTTATCCTTTCCATCATTCTTTCCATGGTTTTAACTAAGGTGTCTAACTTTGCTTCTAATGAAGAAGAAGAAGGTTCTTATTTGACTTTGACTCTTCTCTCAACCTTTAACCTTGCTCTCTTTGCCAATAATTTGGATTCCACCTTAACATCATTCCTTTTCATTTCCTTTAAGGTAGCGGTATTTATCTCCCTAAGTTGATAAGACATATCTGCATCAAAACCATCTGGAAATTTAATCATAGCTAACCCTGGTGGAGGTTGTATTGATGCTATAATGGAATTATAAATATTATTGAACCTAGTGTAGTAATCTTGAACTATTTCACTAGGAGCTCTTTTTATACTCTCATATTCAGCCAAGATTTGAAGAGAATTCTTCTTTACTTCCCACCTTATAAGAAAACTTCAATGAAATTGTGGGAGATATGTTATACTAGCTACTGGCAATGCCCTGAACCATTTCTTAACTTCTCCTGTCAAACTTTGTGCAAAGAGACTCATTTTCACATCATCTTCATCAACTTCTTGCAAATCTAAATAATCATTCATTATGTCTATGTGATGTTGTGATGTGATTCTCCCTGTGCCATCAAATTGAGGTGTCGACCTGTGCAGTATTCCCTTTCTCCCTGCGAGGAAGATCTCCCCCATTCCCCTGTATTTCTCCTCTCAGTTTCGCTCCCTCCCCTCATTCTCTCGAGCCTCCTCTGTAAATCTTCTCCCCTCTTGTTCGCTGAACTCAGCAGTCGCTGCTCTTACGCTCTCTGTCATTCTCTCTGTGTTGTTTCTCTTCAACAATCGTACCCCCTTCACCGCTGCTCCTCTTTTCCTTCAGCACAGAGGCCTTCTCCCTTCGTCCAGCATCCTCCCTTTTCCCTCCCCTCACTCAGTTTCGGTTTTGTGGTCTTATTCTTCCATCATGGCTGAGTAGTCAAACCAGCAAGCTCCTCAAGCTCCTGACATCAATATCGACAGGTTGTTTAGCAAAGATTGCACCATGTGCAAAACACACACGTTCATGATAAACAAGCTCCGCACTCAGCTTACTGAACTGAAAGAAGATTATGATTCGGACAACAGGTCCAAGAGGAAAAAGCTAGAAAAACATAAGGGAGAAATCGAGAATCTCAAAGGAAGATGCTCTCATCTCGAAGAAGCCATTGAACAGCTTAAAGCTATCACTCAAAGCTTTCATGCGGAAGCTTCTACTAAGGCCAGCGGTGCTCGAAATGAGCCTCTTCCTGACTTCTCTCTCACACAAAAAACCCCATATGACCTGTAGCTTCAGATTTCTTTGTGGCAATTTTGTAAGACAATACAGTCAGCATCTATTTACTTTTTGTAATCATCGCAGTTTTGAGGACAACGGGTCTGCGTACCCGATCTCTTTCCTCCCTGCCCAATCTGCGGATAGTTATGTAATAGTCCTTCTTCTCTAGTTTTTATAATACAAAATAGCCGACTTTGTTAAAAAAAAAATATTGTCGAATGGCATTAAGTTGTGCAGGCAAGACAAGGGGGGCATAACGAGCTACCCTGACTGATAAATGGGAGGAAGTTCAAACTACAATTGATGTGAATGTTGAGGGTGGTAAAGAAAATGGGATTATGACCTGAGTTGGTATAGAAGTAGTATGGATAGTAGATGAAATAGGAATAGTGGAAATAAGAGAAACCACTAGAGGGGTGGGTGATAAGCTAGAAGAAGAAACATTTGATTAATGAGTAAATATTTTCTTAACAACCTAATTTAATTTAGTCACCAAAAATTCGAGTTTGTTAAACTGTTTTATAACATCTTCGTCAAGATCTGGAATGACAAGTTGATGTGTTGAGATATAAGGTTCCAAAACATTTTCATCAAAAACTGTCTCAAGGACAAAAATTTCTGACTTCATTTAGAAAACACTGTGCTCAAAAGGTAAGTCAAATTTAATTTCCTCTATAGTTATGAAACTTTCAGGGAGAGAATTAACTTTGGGAAATGGATTATTACTTGCTTGGATCGTAGTGAAATTCTTCTTCCTAATAAGTTTCTCAAGATTATTTACAATTTTAGGTGGGTTAGTGTTTGGATGGAATCTAGTTTAGATCTTTCTGGGAGCTAGATCTTCAATAGATTATTTACATATGGATGTATGTACACAATCTGGGTGGAAAAACAGCCTTAATAACATTTATTTCATAGTCAAACACTGGAAATAACTTTAATATTTGAAAGGAGTATTTACCAAGAAAATAATTTATCTTGTATCAAGGTCCCCAGTATGGTCGCTAGAATGTTATCACTTTGTAATTTCCCTAGGTTGTGGAAAGAAACCCAGAGGTAACCACAAAACCACTTGCAAAGTTGAGATCTAGCCCTTCCAGCTTTAGAGAGGGATCTCTCTTTCTGATTTAGATTTCTATTTTAAGATATTAGGCTAGTTATTGAGTTCTGAGGTTGTTTTTTCAAATATTTGGTTGAAAATTGTAGGGAAAGTCTATTAGGCATGGAGTCATGTGTTATGAAAATAGCTCACAAAAAGATACAAAAGATAGATTAACGCCTTAGAAATCAGCCTCTTCGAGGGGGAAACTTCCTTTACATTACGCACATGAACAATTCTTGGATGATACAAATGACAAGACCTCCTTTCTATATATAAGAGTCTAAGGGGTCATAATGTAATCAAATCCGACATAACAATAATAACGTAAGGGCACAAAAATAACAATAGTGGGCTTCTATGGGGCACAATAATAAAAATATGGGGACTACATGGGAACAACAATATAATAATGGGGTTGCACTAATAACAATAAGGAGTTACACTAGTAGTATAGGGACCTAACATGCCCCTCTCCTTCAAAAAGTGTTGTCCTCAATGCTTGAGTAGTTCTGGATGCTTCTGTATAAAATTCTCATCCTCCCATGTGGAATCTTCAGCGAGTAAGTTCTTCCACTTGATGAGATACTCTGAAATTGATCGATTTCATAGCTATCGGGTTCTTGTTTCCATTACTGCTTCAGGTTCCAATATGATTTTTCCTTCCTCGTCAAGTTTGAAAATATTGTTTGAACTCGGATCTTGTCACTTATAAACTTCTTTAACCATGAAACATGAAAAATTGGGGGCACTCAGGAAGATGCACGAAGCTCCAATTTGTATGCCATAGTACCAATGTTTTGTAGCACCTTGTAAGGACCATAGTACTTTGGTGATAATTTATAATCCTTCTTAGCTTGCTTGAGGGACATTTGTTTGTATGGTTGTATTCATAAAAATACCCAGTCGCCTATACCAAAAATTATTTCACTGTGATGTTGATCTTCCTGTTGTTTCATTCGATTTTGTGCCAAAGTGAGGTTATCCTTTAAGATTTGGAGAACTTGTTGTTGTTGAGGGTCTACCTTAACACTTTCATGAGATACAATATGACCTAGGTATTCCACCTCTTTTAATCCAAAGAAACATTTGGAGGTTTTTGTTGAAAATAACAACAAGAAATGATAAAAAAAAGAGTCCAGAATACTCCAATTTTAATTTGTCCTTGAATTACAATTGTGGATTAAATTCAAATTCAAATTTAGTGTCACCCACTACTTGGAAATAATTAATTAATTCATTATGGATTAATTAGTTGGAGAAATTCAAGTTACAAGTCTTTCTGAAGTCATGCAAGAGTTATCCCTTAAATTGAGGAGACTATCCCTTAATTAAGGAGATAAGATTGAGTTATATTTGACTTGTAATTAATTAGCTCAGTTTACTGAGTTAAGTCCAGTTAAATTAGTTCCAAACTGTTTTAGGAACTAATTGTGAGTTATCAGTCAGTTGATGCATTCATGCACTCAACTAGTGTACTCCAGATCACTGGAGATTCTCTCATCATTAACTCATGCATGTCTATTCTGAGAAAGACCCAGTTGAAATTAAATTTCAAGGACAATGTACTACCAGTTGCATGTTTTCTCCTATAAAGGAAACTCATAGATGCATTCAAGGTAAGGTTCCTTGAGGATTGCACAGTTCTGACAGTGTGTTAGAGCAGTGTTACACTGGGTGAAGGAGATCATCCTAGAGGTAACTGCACAAGGAAATAGGAGCTTGGAGGGCAGAGGAGAAGGCTTGAGAGAAGCTTTGATTGCCTATGAGCATCCAAGAGGATTGTACTGAGACCTGACTAGCTGTGAGAGCTAAGGCTTTGTATAATTCTGATGTATTTCCACCTTGTATGATAATACAGATAGCGGGGTTTTTAGTTGAGGTTTTCCCCTTAGTATTTTCTGTGTTTCATGTGCATTGATTCTTCTTCTTATGGTTATATGTGTTCAGCTCTAACTCAACTCAATCTTTAAGCTTCCGCAAGTTTGATAATAGAAGTAGATTATAGTATTTTTCTTTAGTATATTGCATTATCAAGTTAATCTATAGTCAGATTTTCTACATATATCTCAGAGGTAGATTTGTAGAGAATTTGCAGGAAATTCTACAGTTTTTTCATATAATTGTTTCTCATCCAATAGTATGAGCACTCTATCAACATGTTGAAGATGATCCTTCCAAGACTTGTTGTATATTAGTATATCATCAAAAAATACTAACAAAAATTTTCTAAGGGTTTGAGAATGGAATTCATCAAACCTTGGAATGTAGAAGGTGCACTGATAAGGCCAAAAGGCATGACCAAAAATTCATAATGACCTTCATGAGTTCTAAATGTTGTTTTAGAAATGTCTTTAGTCTTCGTTATGATTTGATGATATCCTGCATGAAGGTCCAACTTGGTAAAGTAAATTTCTCCATTCCATTCATCCAATAATTCATCAATGAGAGGAATGGGAAATGTATCTTTAATAGTGAGCTTATTGATCTCTCTATAATCCAGACACATGCGCCATGATCCATCCTTCTTGTGCACCAATACTACTAGAGCAGAGAAATAACTTTGACTAGGTTGAATTATACCAGCCTCTAGCATTTTTGCAGCCATACGTTCAATTTCACTCTTTTGTGCAAAAGGATATCTGTAAGGCTTGATTTTTGGAGGAACACTTCCTAGAAAATGAATAGCATGATCATGATCACAAATAGGTGGGAGGCCTTTGGGAGTCTCAAATACCTTGGAATGATTGAACAAGACCTTTTGGAGATCAGGAGAAATAGATGATTTCGACATGGGAACCTCTAGTGAACATAATTGTGTAATTACGCCAC
>APFE031135599.1:0-20392 GCA_000404065.3 Pinus taeda
ATGCACTCGCCCTCAATCACTTTCTTTCCTCATTTCTCACAATCTCTCAGTAGTATTAATATGATATTTATTTTCCATCCTCCACAATGCATTTTTGATGGACTAATAACCCGTAAGTCATTTTTCCCAGGAAATTAGCAATGTCATCCTTTGCAATTTTACCCTGTTATCACAATGACCCCCAAAACCAAACTAATGCCACTGTGGTAAATCCTACACTTTTTCCCTCCATGGATTTAGACCACATTCCATTAGCTGACAGAGACTACAAAGTTGCCAAAGCATAGTGTGAATTCAACCTCTTTGAATAACGCTGTTGGTTTTAAGATAACCATCTAAACCAGTGAGATGAATATGGGCTTTGGCAATCTAGATTACCCCTATTCATTTTTCCCCAATCATATTATTTCCCTGAATTTTTCATGAAATGCAAAGCCTCTTACCTCCCAAGTAAAATAGCCATTCTATCCCCTAATGGTGAAATCCTTTTCACCATTACCCCTGAGGGTATAAATCAGATGTTACAGATCCCACACAGTGAATCGTTGACTCCCTTCTCCATTGAGGCTCTTAAAAACATCTATCTAAAGCTTACTTTTCCACAGAGAACTAAGATTTTTGAAATCTTCCTCCTGGAAGATTCTCAATTGCCCAAGAAAAAACCCCTTATACCTCTTCTATTTTCCCCCAAAGGACCAGACAAATCATCTCTATATTGTCTTGTCTACTTGGATATTTCTCATATGAATGGGTAGATGAGCCTATTTCAGGTTTTCTATCCATCCTTTCTTCAGAAGAAGGACCTTCAATCATTTTTGTCTATAATCACTTTCTTTCTGATATCATACATGAACAATTCCTTCAATTTTTAACTAAAGGAATGTTTGGATACTCTTCTATCCTCATGCATAAGTGTTTTTTCTTCCAGATAGACAGGTTTCCTTTTGCAGTTCAGAAACTTAGTCAGTAGGGCAAGCCTCAATCCATAATATTTTGGACTTCAATTATCAGAAAGCATTCACAAGAGTACATGTTTAAAGACTTTATTAATCAGTTGGTATATCCAAGAACTTGGTTGCTGAGTAGCCAACAAATTCCTAGGACCACTGAAGAAATTCAAAAGGTGTTGCATCTCAATGAGTAGGTGAAAATAGGAGACTGGTATTTATAACAAAATTATACAAAGATTAGGGTTTATGGCTCCGAGATGCCACCCTATAAAATACCAAAATACCTCCCTATGAGGATATTTTCCTTAGAATACACCAGGAAAATAATATAATCAAATAATATTCACTTTGTCGAAGCCAAGAAGAAGTCACATTTGATTATCAAAACACAGTTAGGGCCATTCATCTGTAACAGTAGAGTAGTAAGAGAGGAAGCAGACCTTATTCTAAAATAGATGAATTTTCCCCTAAACTTCACATGGTATTATGACCCATTTGCGGTAATTTATAAGCTAAGGATGGAGAAGAAGACAACCCCTTATGCACATACCCAAAGACTAGAAATTGACAAATATATGAACCAATAGTATTGGGTAGAGAACACATTGTAGGAGGCCAAGGAGCAGGTGTTGTCCAAAACGCATTTAGAGACTCCTACCCCTATAGAGAAATCTGAGAAAAGGCAAAGCAAAGATGATTGTTCTCCAATAACAAAAGTCTCAACAAAGGAATTCAAGATTTACATGAATAAAACAAATACAAGCTCCAAGGTAGATTTCACACCAGGGGAGGAAGCACAGGGTACTATTGTACTCTCCGACATTCATACTTTGCAATTTGGTAGAAGTGCGACTAATTCTCCATCATCCTCAACCACTAAAGAGAATCCAGCCACAACACCTCATACAAGAGGGTCATTTACAGAACAGAGGTAGCTGTACATATTTCAAAGGTATAGAGAAATCAAACAAAGGAATGAAGCCCTCCATGACAAAATTTATACTCAATTCAGGAAGCAATCTTCCTCTATTCAACGCAGTCTCATTTTAGCCTATGATACAGAGAAAGGGAGAATGCACATGGAATTCTTGCAGGCCCAAGTACCTCAACCTAAATAAACAACTAATTTCAAGCATACCACCTTTGAATTTGAGGTAAAAGATGTCCATCCCCTCGACTAGATGGACACACACAGACAAA
This sequence comes from Pinus taeda, assembly GCA_000404065.3. NCBI lineage: Eukaryota > Viridiplantae > Streptophyta > Pinopsida > Pinales > Pinaceae > Pinus > Pinus taeda. The sequence continues at coordinate 2,151 of APFE031135599.1, forward strand.
CAGGAGAGATGGTATATTCAAATTTTACACAAACTACCATTACTGCTTCCAAGCTGCAGTTGTCTTTGAATAATTTCCAAACACAACTCAAATTGGAAAAAACTCCTCTCTGACCTAAGATAATAGAATCAAGTATTTAGAGGAGATGGTGATTAAAGCAGGCTTGGATCCAAGTAATTCAAAGGCTATTGAAGGTATCATTAAGAATAAGAACAATGATATAGCATCCCTGAGGAAGTAGTTGAAGCCACCTGCCACTAAAGATCCTCAGGCAAAGGAATTAGGAGGAACAAAGATACAAAAAGAGGAAATGTTGAAGCTACTAGTGAAACTATTATGAAACCAGCTCACAAAAAGATAGAAAAGAGAGATAAATGCCTTAGAATTTAGCCTCTTCGAGGGGGCAACCTCCTTTACATTACACAAATGAACGATTCTTGGATGATACAAATGACAAGACCTCCTTTCTATATATAGGAGTGAGAGCCGACATAACAATAATAATGTAAGGGCACAATAATAAAAATATGGGGACTACATGGGCACAACAATATAATAAGGGGGTTGTACTAATAACAATAAGGGGTTATGCTAGTAGTATAGGGACCTAAAACGCCCCTCTCCTTCAAAAAATGTTGTCCTCAATGCTTTAGTAGTTCTTGATGCTTCTGTATAAAATTATTATCCTCCCATGTGGAATCTTCAGCAGGTAATTTCTTCCACTTAATGAGATAATTTGAAATCAATCAATTTTGTAGCTATTGGGTTCTTGTTTTTGTGATTGCTTGAGGTTCCAATATGATTTTTCCTTCCTCCTCAAGTTTTGAAAATATTCTTTGAACTAGGATTTTCTGCAACTTTTGAATGAGTGGCCACACTTCTTCATCCTTCTTCCATTCATCCCTTGCTTTGTTTATCCAATCTGGTTGGATAATATAAATAGCACAAAATAATGCTTCCACATCCTGATCATTTCTTGAGAGTGCATTTGCAACAACATTTTGCTACCCTTTTTTGTAGATGATTTCAAAGTCATAACCCAACATATTTATGACCCATTTTTTTTGTTCTTCTCAAGATAATCTTTGTTCTAAAAAGTATTTAAGACGATCATGATCCATTTTTACCTTGAAGTGCATTCCCATTAGGTAAGGTTTCCATTTCTTAAGTGCATGTAGTATTGCCAACATTTCCTTCTCATAAATAACTTGCTTGAGATGTAACTGTAAAAATAACCAATCGATGTTGATCTTAAATTACATCAAAACTTCTTTCACTGTGATGTTGATCTTCCTATTGTTTCATTCAATTCCGCACCAAAGTGGCATTATCCTTTAAAAGTTGGAGAACTTGTTATTGATTCTTGATATGATCTTTCACTACTTGAATCTTTTCCTTCTTGATATGTCTTTCTATCTTAAGAGTTTGAGGAGTGGTAATTTCTTCCAATGCATTACAAGATATGGTCAAATTCATTTCTTGATGCTCTATGTGATCTTTCACTTCTTGAAAATTTTTCTTCTTGATATGTCCTTCTACATTGATTGTTTGAGGAGTGGTAATTCCGACCAATGCATTACAAGATATGGTTGGATCATTTCTTCTTTGTCAATGTGGTATTTCACTTCTTGAACCTTTTTCTTCTTGATATGTCCTTCTATATTGAGAGTTTGAGGGGTGGTAATTCTTTTCAATGCTTGACAAGATATGGTCGGATTCATTTCTTCTTTATTTGGGGTTGGTTCCTGGTGTATATCCTCTTCTTTTAATATTTCCTGATCCTTTTCTTCCTCCTATTCATTATCTATGTAAAATAATTTCTTCTCAGCACACTTATGACCTTTAGTGTATTTGCTATCACAATTGTAACAAAGCCATTTTTCTCTTTTTTCTTCCAATTGTTGTGGTGTAAACCTTGTAGGTTGTGGAAGGCTAGGAGAAAAAAAACTTCCATAATTATAGTCATGAGGTGGGATTCCTTGTTTCCATAATTTCACTTTCAATTTTTCTTGCCAACCTGAATTCCTTCTCCAATTAATCAGGTTCCCAAAGATGAACCTCATGTTGAATCTTATCCTTTAAAGTCCCTATGAAGACATCAATCCTTTGCTTTTCTAGAATATCATTTACCCTTATATTCAATTTTTGGAATTCCTCAATGTGCTCTTCCATTGAACACTTTTGTTTGAGATTTATCAATTAGCTAAAGAAGGTGTTGCTCTTTTTATCCTCATAATGTGCTATCATTTCCTCCGTGAAAATTGACCACGTGACAACTGGTTTACGAGAACAAAGCCCTTTATACCATAAAAATTGATTCGGTTATAAATAATTATATGCAATACATACCTTTTTTAATAGCGGTACATCATGTAGATCAAAATATTTCTCCATTTGTAGTATCCAATTTACCGGATCCATTCCATCAAACTTCCTCATCTCGCTTTTTCTTGATTTTAGGAGTTCGATATTGAAATGAATGTAACTCTGTAATTTCAAATATTTAAGTTCTAAAATTTCGGCTTGTAATAGCCCTATGAGTCCTCTTTCTAACTCGACAATTATGATCTCAATTGGATTAGCGAAGAAATATTTATTAACAATCTCCCACGATGACCTAATTATAGACTAGTTCCGTAGAGTGAAATTTCATGATGTGTCACTTGTCACTGCTTCAACCTTAGGTTCTAAAAATTATACGCAAACAAAATATAGTCCATCCTCTTTCTGCAACGTCTTACGAAATTTCAATCTGATGCTCAGAGAGAACTTTAGGATGATTTTTCCAAGGTCACCTATTTAGGATGTAATTTGGGAGTCTGCAAAAACCCTAAATTCCTCAGATCATATATCCGAAAATATAGCGAGCCAGGATCTCAAATTTGGACCTGAGCTTCAGACCGATTTCTTCTCAAATGGGTTTTTCTTTTAGGTTCTGAAAATTCATAGCAAAAACGTTATAGTGACAATTCCATGATGACCTATTTTAGATGCAATTATGGAGTTTGCAAAAACCCTAGCTTTCTTAGATCATATCTCCGAAAATGTAGTGACACAAGATCTGAAATCCGAACCCAAGGTTTAGCGTGGTTTCATATCAAATGGGCTTTTATTTTCACTTTTGAAACATCATAGAAAAATATTTATAGTGAAAATACCACGATGACCTGTTTGGAGCAGCGAAACCCTAGAATCCAAAGATCTAATACCAAATTTTATGGAACCAACTCACAAAAAGATAGAAAAGAGAGATAAACGCTTTAGAATTCAGCCTCTTCGAGGAGGCAACCTCCTTTTCATTACACAAATGAACAATTCTTGGATGATACAAATGACAAGACCTCCTTTTATATATATGAGTCCAAGGGGTCACAATATAATCAGAGCCGACATAACAATAATAATGTAAGGGCACAATAATAACAATAGTGGGGTTCTATGGGGCACAATAATAACAATATGGGGACTACATGGGCACAACGATATACTAAGGGGGTTGTACTAATAACAATAAGGGTTTACACTAGTAGTATAGGGACCTAACAGAAACAAAGTGCACAGATTAAAGAGATGGAGGCACAGATGGATAAACTGATCAAGGAAAAGGAGCAGAATGCAGTTGGGGTAGCACAACCTTTGAAGGCTATACCCCTCACAATCTCAGTGCCAGATACAACATCTTCATCATTTTTCCTTACAACTAAAACCACAGAAGCATCAGAAAAGCTGGTTAGATCTATGGAAGACTTGACAATAAGAGAAAAGGAGATTGAAGTCTGAGAGCACACGTAAAACTTCTACATGAACAATAAAGAAAATCAGATGATTATCTCATAGCAGAACAAAGATTAGAGCAGCAAAATTAGATCAGCAAGAATTTGGGTGAAGCCAGAGACATAATATGGAAGTATATTCAACAATCAATTAATGAAATGTGGCCCAACATCCAGATCATTTTTGAACAACAACAATTAATTCAGAAGGCAATGGAAGCCATTGCACTAAATAAGGAGGAATTAGGTGATAGACTAAAAGAAACAAATAAGAATATAAAATTCCCCAATTCAAAGAATAAACATGAGTTGCAAGAATTGCGGATTGAAGACAGAACAAATAAAATTTTGGAAGTTAAGAAAGTTTTGGTAAAAAATAATCTAATGTAGCAACTTGAAGAGAAGTATCAGGTACTATGGATTGGTGTTCACAAGTTCCTCAACAGATTTAAAACACTACAATACAGAGGAATTCCAGGATTGCTAGTTTTAAATGAAAAATTGATGACTTTGTCAAATTATAACCAAAAAATACTAGAGAGGGCTAAAGACACTGTGAAATTTGCATCCATACAAGGACCTCTTATAGGGACAACATTGTTGGAAGCATGAGGACATGATATGGAGATTCAACATGAGGTGAAATACCTTCTCACCAAACCTACCTTTGCCAAGTATACTGAGGTAGATGAGGTTTACAGGAAAATGTTAAGTTTCTATCCCAAGTGAAGAAAGATGGGATGAGTTATTCGAGTTCCTATGGTAACACGGTGCTTCATTGTAAAGCTCAGCATCAATAGTGCGACATGATTCAAAGGGGCCAGATATTTAGAACTTCCACAAAACAGTGCCAAAACTTCAAGCAGTTTCAATTTTCCTAAATTTTTATAACAATTTGATCTGAAAATGGAGCACTAAAGGCTTCTTGTCAAGCTTACAAGAACCTCTCCCACTTCCAAAGCTTAGATATTCCCAAGATCTAGTGATTAACCAAATGCAGAATTAATAATGCTTGAAAATAGGCGTATACTTATGTTTGTTTTAAAACTGGTTATGTGCTTTAAGTTCACTTGCGTATGCTGGTATAAAATACATATGATAGTAAGTAAAGTAGCAAATAAGCAACACATGCAATGTAGCAATAAGCAATAACACACAATAGCAATATTAATTTGGAGTTCACCAAAAACTCTTGGGCTACATCTCCTTGAGCTCTAGTCAACTCGACTAGGCTCTCTGGGATTATGGCAAAGTCCTTTCACAAGCTCCACACTCAACTCCACTGTATTACACAGAAATAATGGGCTTAGAACACCATCTCATCCCTGGCTCTGGAGCTCTCAAGCTTTCTAGATCTGGCTTTGGCTCTAGCTATGGCTGGTGGCTCTGGCACTACCTCTAGCTCTGGCTCTAGCTCTAGCTCTTAGCTCTTGGCTCTGGCTTCTCTGAGCTCTCCCTCGACCTATGCATGCATCAATGGTTCGCTAGACCTCCCAACAACCTTTAGCAACCTTCCAACAACCTTTTGCAGCTTTGCTTCCTATCAATCGTGCTCTCTAGTTCACTTGACGTCCAAGTGACTCCAAAACTCCCTCAACTATTTGCGTTGCCTGCTTATGCCTACGTATGCTCTCAATTGTGCTCTCTAGCTCCTTTGAGGCATTTTCCCGGCTCTCTGGCTTCCCTAGCCATTTCTTCGCATGTTATCATCCCTCTGTAGCCCTGCGGCTTCTTTGTGCATTGTTTGTTCGACTGCCATCTGGATATGGGGCTTTGTGGCTTCAAATGCATCATTTCCTGCCAAAAATGCCTGCTTGTAGTATGGCATGATAACCAAGAGTTGTTACAAGGGATCAGGGCCATTTTCCAGGCAAATTTTTGAAAATGGAGAAAAATCCAATACAGAGAGAGTTACTAGAAAATACACTATCAGACATGAATTCAGGATGTGAAATTCCATCAAATTATCCCTAAAAACCCTATCGGGTCCGCCATTAGGCAACATATCACATCGCATAGGTGGATTGGGAAAACCTCGAATACACGGGAAAACATTGAAAAACCCATCAAAATGCTTTCTTTCAGACTTCAAATATTATCGCATATGCCCTATAATCATATCGGGTCTTCCTTCAGTCGCTACCACAAGCCCCACCATTGATCTATGTGATCTTCGATCCAACGGTTGATATTCATTTTTGGGTGGCTTAGGAGTACGGAGGTTACCTGCCCAAAAAGGTGGTTTCTCTCTCTCCTCTGCCAGCCATGCGTCAGCCATTGTATGGGATCGGGTGGAGCCAGCCCAATACCACTTACCACCTAATGCCTGCTCGAAATCTCACTTACGAAACTCAAATAATATAGGGTCTCTTCTAAAATTCCTTTCAGGTCTGGCTTTATCGCTTCAGGGCATTTTCCTTTGTATTTCGGCTTTTCTATTGAAATCCACTAATACACAGAAAACCTGACAAATACCCTTTTATCGGAACTCAAAATTTATAAGTTGCGCTTATAAAATCCATCGGGTCTGGTGATTGCAAGTCACATGTTATCACCCCTTTATAACGCTGTGATACGATGATGCGATGTGATATATCGCAATCACATGTCGCACAGCCCTGGGGGGCCTTTCCTTACCTCATGGCATTGCCAACGCTAATCCGCTGATCATCGTAGTCGCATGTCACATTGGCCCAGGGTCCCGTCATTGGGCGAAGGCTTACCTCCGATGTGATAAGTCGAAGGTCGTAGTCGGAGGTTCCTTCCACCTCCACATTAAGTCCTCCTCTCGACCCATCTCTGATGCGATTTCCCTTTACAATGTTTTTTTTGCCATTTTTGAATATTTTTCCTCTTTCTCCAAAGAATAAAGGGCAACTTCTTTCTGCGATAACTTCTGCCTCTGAAGTCCATTTTAGCACATTCAAGTTGCAGTAGATTTAGAAGGAAAAGATATCTGTAATGGGGCTATTTCCAAGAACGTCCTTTGACTTCCATTTTCCTCTATGAGGAACACTTTAGACTTAGAAGTCTATCCAAGATCCATTTTCGATCACAATTAGATAGGTTATGTTTAGGAACTCCTTAAATATATACTAGTCAGTTATGACAAGATTTTTTGTAAATATTTTTATAAATACCCCTAATTTCAAATGAGAATGGGTTGGTAATTGTGGATTATTATTGTTTTGTACTAAAAAAAAAAGCTATTGTAGTTTCTGAAACATGAGTTGACCTATTCATTAATAAAGGAAGCTTTTCACAGGATTCTTGCGTTCAATTGATTGGTAAAGTGCATCTATTGTTCTTTGTTTATTTTCTCTGTCTATCATGGTTATGTTTTCTTTATTCTTAATTTTTAAACAGAAAGTATAAGTACAGGATTTGTTTCTCAGCACTTTGTACTTGGTGTTAACAATTCTTAATGTTTCTCAGCTGATATTAAGTAAAGGAATTCTTCACCGCTCTTTTGTTTAATTGAATCTTTTCTTTTCTTCTTTCCATCTCATTCAGATTAAAAAATCTAACAGGTGGGCTACCTTTCCTTGTGAAAACTTCCCTTAAAAGCTGTACAAATCCATGATCAAACAGATGACTCCATAGCCCAATGGTGATCTGATCAATTTATCAACCAAACCCTCATTTAAGAAAACCAAGTCTGTACATTAATAACTAGCCTAAAATCCTTAATTAAAAAAAAAGTTAAATTTGATAGAGAGAGCCCTCTCTGAAGCTGGTAGGGCTAGATCCTAGCTTCCAAAGTGGTTGGTAGTTACCTCTATGATTTTCTTTAGCAACCTTGGAAACTAAAAGGTGATAAAATATGGAAGGCACTAGTATATTTGTGCTTTTTCATCAATAATTGGGTGGCCTAGAAGGTAAGGAATAGAGAAATTACCAGAATTAGTGAAGTTCCATGGATTGGTGTTGGTGATCACTACAGGATATCCAAGGATCTTAGAAAATATTTGAATGATCTCAATGTCTTCCTTTTGGCCAATGTTAAAGCTATTGATGCTCACACCTTGTCGTGGATAAGTTACAAATGTCCCAAATCTATAGGGCATGATAGTTGTTTGGTGAAAGAGTGGATGACTTGTGTACATTTGCTAACATCTGGATATATTGCCATGTGCAAAGGTGATGTAGACTCTCTCTTATGGTTAAAGAGCCAATTCAATGGAGACTATACAAAAACACTTGGATATAAAATCTATTATGAGGAATCTTACAAGGGAAATCCATAGTGGTGGTGGTCCTAGCCTCGAAAGACCCAAGCTCCTATTGAATGCAATATATGCTTTAAGCTTACAACTATTAACAAATTGTTATTTTGGGAAAATGGTCTTTAGTGGGGTTGGAGTGGCCCAATACATTTTCATCTATAAAATGACATGAATAAATAATTTTACATCTTTTTAAGAATTTCTCATGCCTGCAATAGGTATTCTTGTTAGTGCAGTAATAGCTCAAAAGAAGGACTTATTGGGATAAATATTTCTTTTATTTTTTTCTACAGGTCTCTGATAATTCTGTTACAAACTTTGAATTGATGCCTTATATCTTTATATTTCATATTTATGGGCATGGAATTCTAGTTTTTTTTATAACCACTAACATCCCTCTAGCCATCACTGCTACTTCCATCTCAAAGATGACTATTGAATATGAGGTTAAGCAGAAGAATAAAAATCCAAATGTTTTGATCATGTCAGATATGAAAACAACATTCCTTGGTGTTTTTTTGATAGGGTATGCCAAGGATACCCCCATGTTTGGAATTTACATAGTTTTATATATTGCTCATAACCATTATATCCATGTGAATTATGTTAATGGGAGAGGAACTTACAATAAAGAAGAGTTCATTAGACTATGTCCCTTTTTGAGAGTGGAAAAGGACAAAGGATTCAGGGAATTACATATTTTTGGAGACTCACAAATGGTAATAAAATGAAAAAGCAACCAAATATCTATTGAAAACATGTGATTAATCTCTCTTCTTCAGATCAATCAAAAATATTTTCAATATTTTGATTGGATATCTTTCAAGAAAATTTACAAGAAACTTAATGATAATAGGCAGATCAACTTTCTAAAGAAGCATTGGAGTTGTGGCTAGGCACTTTTAGCATATGGGAAACTTTCGATGGTGAAACAATAGAAGAAATGACCGTAGGGTCTAATTTCATGTATATTTCTTTATTATATTTTTGTTTTTTTTGTAATTTTTGCTACATAAAATAATATTGAAGAGTAAGGTGAACTAATAGGTGGAAAAAATACAAATATGTATATTAAGTTTTTTGTCCAAAAGGATAAAGAACTTTTCATGAATAAAGAGTAGCATGAACAAACAATGAATTGTCGACATTTTGTGAAGTAATCCATTCTATTACTATAGAGATCATCATGTCATTTGTGAGAATTGAACCTAGGTGGGTAGGATAACAAACACTCCTTCTAACCACCCAAGGTAAGCCTAATTGACACAACACACACACAACCAAGATAAGCCCAATATATATATATATAATATAATATATTATATATATATTATAGAAAAAAGAGAGAGAGAGAGAGGAGAGATTTTAGTCAAGAATGTTTGTTAAAGTTTGTATTTCCTACTAACATAGGTTACAATTTAGTTTTAATAAGGTATTCAATTAAAAAGGCCCGATTAAATGTAAACATTCAAACTTTTTAGAAGTGTCTTTGTCCAAAGCCTAACCTTGTCAGCTAAATTTAGAAAACTAAAAGAAGTAGTTGGACATTAAGGGCCTTTATTAAGTTGATACATACAAAATTTATTCATGAAAATAAACATAACTAACAGAAAATGTTCAAAATGTGGGATCTAAGTCAGTGGGTTCTACTTGGATGGGCTCCTTGTTGCTTACATAAGGGGAACTTGGTTCTTGAAGGAGGCTCATGTTTCTTTCAATGTGTCCCATCCTTCTAACCATGGAAGCCAATTTCCATTACATGTGGTCTAGGGAAAGCGAAATGTCTTCTCTAGTGGAATTTTTGTCAAGGAGGACCCTTCCAAGTATAAATTTCAGGTGTTAGTATATGTTAACTATGTACATGTATTGATTGTATCTACCCCGAGTATGCCCTTCATATGGTACTCATTCATCCATTTCACCTAGCATTTCAGAATCAATAATAGTGGATCATTCATCTACTGAAACCTAGGTTAGTTCATCCTTAATTGGTTGCAAGGTTAGTTCCCCAAGCCTAGCGACAAAGATCTCATCCAGTTGTTAGGCCTAAGTTCATCCATGATCCTAATAATAGGTTGCACATCAACAAACCCATTCTCATTGATGAGGCATGGATTCCTTATAAAGATGAGAAAGTGGGGCTTTAGGCAGAACATAAGTGGATGGTTTGCAGTCAAAAGTTTGATAGTCACCAAAGAAAAGAAATGGAAGGACAAATGTAGAGGATAAGGGGTTGATCCTCCCTATTCAGGCATGGATTCCTTATAAAGATGAGAAAGTGGGGCTTTAGGCAGAACATAAGTGGATGGTTTGCAGTCAAAAGTTTGATAGTCACCAAAGAAAAGAAATGGAAGGACAAATGTAGAGGATAAGGGGTTGATCCTCCCTATTCACTTGATAGCGATATCCAATAGTCGTTAGAGAAAGTCAATTCCATAGTGAGGGAATATTGAGGGAGAGCTTGATGTTGGTTGTAGTGGAGAGAATTAAAAAGCACCTGAAAATAAACACAAGGAGCGAGAAAGGAAACTGATAAGGGGAATGAACCATGAGCCTATAAGAAGAATCATGGATTTGGAGTTCTTTCCCTACTAGCACAGTGAACAAAGATAGGGAGGAAAGAGTTAACGTGTGTGGTTGTTTCCTTCCAAACTTGATCTTCAAAGGTGGAGTTGTTGACAATGAGAAAGAGAGGTGTTAGGAGTCCACTAAGGAAGGCTAGAAATTGCAACACATGTTCATTAATTCACAACCAGAGAAGATGAAAGTCTAGAATATCTTCCAAGTGATAGTCCAGAACACCATAGTATTAGAGTGTTGCTACCCAAAATAAAAATCGTGGAGTAAAGGAGGAGAAATTAATGAAGGGTTGACTAAGTGATGAAAACCATCTAAATACCCTAAGAAAATCAAGATGAGCTAAAGTCATGGAGAATTATTCCCATGCTATATGTTGTGGCATTCCCAATAAGGAGAAAACAATTAATGAGCCTAAGTGACATGACCTGTCTCAGGAGCGAGAAGAGCTCCATATTAGATATGAAAGAGATCGAGTGTATTATAAATTGCATCAAACATAGGGTGGATGAGTGAGTACAAGTTCCCACCATGTGAAGTAAAAGTCGACGATATTGCATGGATTATTAAACCTCACAAGTGATGTGTTACATTGTCCCCTAGGTGTGCGTCTTGGTGGGACGATGACAATCCACTCCAACCCTGTTTCTTATGTGAGACCCCATCTAGGAGGATTACTCTTGCTACATGTGGGAACAATAATCTTATTTAATTATGGAATCTTCTGAGCGCTACAGGATCAAGAGTTTTACATCTGGGGTGGAACAACCATAATTAGCAAGTGTTTCTGCCTTTTTTTCCCATGCATCTAACATGAGAAGGAATTATGGGTGGAATTAATAAGAGGATAGAGGCTAACCTAGTTAGAATGATTTCCAATCTCTAGTTGTGCGACACCCTATCGATGGCAGACCTTTAAAGAGTTTTCTAACCATGGATATGATAAGATGTGAGTTCCCTTCAACTAGTCTTTTAGATAAGTCTTTCATCTAGGCGATTTGGAACCCTTCTTCCAAGGCGATAATTTTAGTCTCTTTTTTGTGTTTTTGCATAGAGCTTCAAAATATATTTAAATGGGAGATCCCATGTGATCTCGAAATACTGCCCCATAACTAGTGATCCCTAGGTTTCCTCTTGAGAGTCCATTGAAGTTTATCTTAAGAAATCCATGGGCCGAAGGGAGCCATGACAAAGATGGGATAGGGGAATGAGGACAGGAGGCTGAGGATGGAGATGGTATGATGAAATGATTCCTAACATGGATAATGAGGGATTACATGCTCATGGATTACCAGACTTTCTCTTTCCATGATTGAACGACTATTGATTCCTTAATGTTCTTTTAAACAATGAACCAAAGCGAATCATAAGGCATGGAGTGATATCTAAATAGGTGTTAGTTTCTTTCCTTCAAGATGAAAAAAATAAGTAAGAAAAGGAGAACAATGCATAACTTATCAACGACTATATTTTGGAAGGCATGAACTCTCCAACTCTCAATGGTTTTGGGAATACTATTTGAGTCTTAGTTTTCTTTTTGATTTAAAATTCTAGGAATTGCTAGGGGTGTTGAGAGTAGGTGAAGGTGTTGAATAGGTGCTCCCAGTTTTCCAAATCCCAAAGGCATAGATGGCAACAAGAAGGAAATTCATATTGATGATTTTGGAGGTTATCCCAAGTTAATGTTTTCTCTTGGACAAATAGCCATAGAAAGATTGAGATTTTGGATCATAATTTAATTTTCCTAATATTATTCCAAATAAAAACTTTTGGAATAGTTTGGTAGCTCACTTCTAGGTCATAGGCTTCACATATGGAGAATATACCTCTTGGGTTGTGATGAGCCTTGGTATTGCAGAAGAATGTTGCAACTCCCAAAGCTACCAATTTAATTATCGACTCAGGGTTCGTATAAAATTAAGAGGTATCAACACTATATGTGCAACATAAAATGTGTCCTTCCTTTTCTGTCATTATGTAATGGAGTGCATGTACTAAATTCAAATCCTAGACTAATTGCAGAAAATGAAATGCTCGAAATGGAAACCTTAACATATTGCAAGAAAGAATGTACAAGGAAAGAAACCTATTATAATTTCATAAACTAAAGATCATGAACTAAATGTCAACCATTACACTTCAAATATTTTAGATCCATTAACAGAGTTCATTGGATGTGGTAATCAAGAAAATCATCATTGTATTATCCAATTCATAAATTTTTCCATTAACCCAAATCGCTGAAAGGTTTTGCATGGGTAAAGAGGCAAGTCATAAGTGGTCTTTATTCTTCCCTAATAATTTATTTATATCCTAGGATTCTTGATAAAACCTTAAGGGATCATAACCAACCTTATTGCGTGAATTTGCGCAAGTATATATACGGTGGAAGGCTGCTACAGGGTTTCCTATAGTTTACTACTAGAAACAACAAATTTTCTATAGGGAGTTATAATTCACTGAATGACAAAGCATATCAAATCCAAATTGGATGGGACAATTTTTTTTATTAACTAGGATTTCTTTGGTCTGCATTCCAAGCGGAACCACTCAAGAAGACCTAGTTAACTGATGCTAAAAAATGGCAAAAAATTACTATTCTAAAATTTAGAGATTTGAGAATTAGTGAGCTAGTAAATCTACCAAATGCCTAACCTAATCAAGTGAAAATGAAATGGGGTAATTTTTGTTACGAACTATAATTCTTTTGTGATATAATGCAAGTGGAATCAACTCGATTGAGGCTCATTAGCATGCTCTAAAAAATGGAAAAATGTTATTGTTATTTGCCACAAAGGACTTCCAGAAATTTAGATTTGGGAATAAGAAAACTAATCCAAGCAACTCAATGATTACTATGACCTTCCAAAGCTATTCCAATGATGAAATTATTCTATTGATCCTACAAAATAACTTAATTCATCCATTTAACCCAATCCTGCAACAATAAATCATTAATACTAAATGCAGAAATAGAAAAAAGACAAGAACAAGAGATGTACGTGAATAAGAAGTGAAAAGAAGAAAGGTAAATGATGAAAAAGGGCTCTAAGGCTCTTCCAATGGCCAAGCCCAAGGAATCTCAGATTCCTATGGAGGAGACCAAGATTTAGAAGTTGAACATGACACCATTCTTCATTATTTCTATCAAAACAATTATATCCCTACAAGAAATGACAATGGAGCTGCGAAAATACGAGTTCTATCCACAAAAAGACTAAGAAAAATCCACCCATAGAGGAAATTTCGACTTGGTACTTATATAAAATGATTATGAATCATTCCCTGTGAAAAGAGGAAACTTTCCTCATCCAAAGCCCTTAATTAGTCGATCCAGTCCCCAATACTATGAATCTACATTAAAAGGCAGGGAACACATTCCTAGATTTTCTCAATCATTGGAGCTCCATAATCTGTGTCATAATTCCATAATATATTGTTGATTTATTATTTAATATTGATCCTCCTATAGTAGGGAGTAGGTCCCTATATTATCTCCTTCAACAAATCTCCATAATCTGCCCAATATTCTCACAATATTCCACAAAAATAAATAATATTAGGCACAAATATGAAATTATCCATAAGCCTTCCTAATGAACATATTTAAATTAAAAATACATTATATAATGCAAAAAGAGATGTTTAATGTGTTGAAGGATGGTAAGATGGGCCTTAATTTATGTCTAATTTAGAGGCCCATCATACCCCCTGCTAAAAGTGTTGTTAATCCTCTGAGGAAATTAGTGACCTCATTGTACCTCATTCATGGCCCTGGTGGCCTCTCCCTTATGCATTCCTCAATCCTTTCTCTTAAGAATCTTGGTTGTAAGTTCTGCAAGGACATGAAAAAAAATGTAGTTGTTCTTTTCATGATTGTTTAACAGTCTTTCAAGCAAAAAAACATAACTTTCCTCTTTTCAAGTGAACTTTGTTGTCTTGTAGATCCATTTCATTCATATCCTCTCCCTTAAAACCTTCATTGCATTGTCACTCATTTTTACAAAATCATTTGTGCATAGAAAAAATCACAGTGTTTCTTGATACCATTAGCATGCCTTCTTCCCTTTATTCAAGATGAGTTCTCGAATGTTTTTTAGTTTGGCAAGGTCTTTCACATCCTTTTCCAACCTTCTGCTACCTTTTTCCACCATTTGGACACCTTTGAAACCTTTAAAATGCCTTTAGTTGAGAATTAACACATTTTGTAGTAAATTTGTGTTTCCTGTAGTAAACTACAGGAAACCCTGTAGCGGTTCTTGTACAAGTTGTCGTAGTACTACAAAAAACCCTGTTTGAAATTATTTTGAGCAGAAATAATAGTCTAAGCCTAGGGTAGGCCCTCAACTTGACATCCATGCATTTCTCCCATTTCTATAACATCTTTTAGGCCTTGGACAAAAGCTAGAAAGGTATTAGAGACATCTTGGAAATCCTCTTTTCATCACTGCAGTTTGAGTTCTATATTGATGGTGAATGCCTTCTTTCCTTTTGTTTCCTTCTTCTTCTATTTTGTGTCCTATATGTTTTCCTAATGGCCTTGGAGTTCTCTTTTTGATTAGGTCTCTCTTAAGCACTGCCATTTTGGGTTTTAGCACAATTTTTTCATTTCTTCCTTCTTGTAGCATCATTCTACCTTCTTATAGCAGTCATTCCTCCTGTTTTGGGGTCTTCTAACTGTATGGGAGTGATGTGAAATGATGTAGAGGGTTTGGAGGATGATGCTAGGGATCAGAGGGAGTAGTGTAGGTTTGTGAAAATGGAGAGGATGTGCTCTATGTGTTTTTTCAAGAATGTTTCAAGGTGAGACAAAGTGTAGGGCTTGTTATTGAAAAATATTAATTGTTTTCTTATGAAATGGGATGGATGAATCATGGATAGATAATGGATATGAAGTGGATGGATGGCTTGGAGTGTTGTCGTGACTTGGCCTTTGTAGAAATTTCTTCTTTTAAGTGTTGTCCCTATTCCTCGAAATCATCACCCTTCCTAATTTGGCTTTTCCACATTGCATGAGTAAAGGAGTGAGTTGCAATTAACTAGTTGAAGGTGGTCGAGACTACGGACCCATCCTTAACTTATAAAATCTCATCTCTCATGCATTGACAACAAATTTCTAACTATAATATGCTCAAGTGAAGAGGTCAATATTTCATACCTATACCTACCTGATGGTTGTTGGAGAGACGTGCATGCTGCTTCTGAGTTGATGATCGATCCATGGTCCTCTAGAGGTGATAATTTCCTTTGTTTCCTTCTGCATAGGTTTTCATAGCTTTGTGATTCTAAAGCTCTATCTTCTAGTTACCATGAGCAAGTTATCTTTGTCAAATCTGGCCTTCTTGGAGTGTTGGGCTTGGCCATGGGTGATTCTCACCTTCCCTATACCTTATTCCACCATTAGACACCTTTTCCACACTTTATTTCAACTTTTTTACCTTCCTATAGCTTTCAACCTATTTCTTGTAGTAAACTAGGACTCTCGAAGTACTAAAGGAAACCCTGTAGCAGCCTTGTTTTGTCCATAACTCCCAAACAGTAGAATGGATTGACTTGAAATTTTTTGAGCATGTTTCCATCATCCTTATACACCTCCCCATGAAAAAAAATTGGCCAATGGTTGCATGAATCTCACAAAAATAAAAAATGGCTGAATTTGATGGAGACAGATTTCTTTGAAATCGTACACTGGAAACTGGAATTTGCTGAAATGTCTCGGGAATGTTACTATCATCCATATGCATCTCCCCATGAAACAAATTTGTAAATGGATGCATGAATATCTAGAAAATTCAAAAATTCTTATGTGTAATGGAGGTTGATTTCTCGAAAAAATTTCACTAGAATTTGTTGAAATTGCTTGAGCATGTTACCATCATTCATATGCATCTCCACCTGAAACAACTTGGCGAATGAATTGATGGTTTTGAAGATATGACAAAAAGAATTTTCTGATCTATGTATTTATGTTTCATGTAGTAAAACCAAGCATTCCTGTAGTATTTTAGGAGAACAAGGAAAATGAATTGGAAAAAATTGGGAATGATGGGTGGATGGTGGAAATAGACGAGGGTGATGGATTGGCATGGCCTTGGCCCTGTTGGAGCATTTGAGCAAAGGAGGAGAAAGTCAAAATTTGACTTCTTTTGACTAGGCTTATGATCAAGTTTACTTTTGGTGGCTAACTTGTCTTTTTTGCTTGCAGAGGTTGGAGAGCACTTACATTCATGAGAGAGAGATACATGGAGAAAACAATTTTTTTTTCTCTTTTTTTTTCTTTTTTTTATTCTAGGCCTACTAGAGGACTCAATGAGGTTTTCAACTAGTAGGTTTGTCTAGGAGCCTCAAAGGATATTTTCACCTAGGATCTTTTCTTTTTCTCCTTTTTCTCCCTTTTTCAACCCATTGACTGCCTCATGGAGGTTTTCAATCAATGAGTGAATCTCATGTGCCTCAAAGGAGGTTTTCACCTGATATTTTATCTTTCTCTTATTTTTCATTCTTATTTTTATTTTTTCTACCCTACTCTACTTGAAAAACAAAATCACTTTCAAGTATAATAATACTTCCAATGGAGACATGTGGACATCAAGATGACATATAAATTTATGTGTAGGCTTCCAATATGTGATTTGACATGTACCTGAATTTCAGAGGCCAAATTCTTTGACTTTGAAAATATCAAGCACAATTGAAGAAGAGAGTGATGCTCCATTTTATTGATTCTTTGGAACTAAACCTCAATATAACTTTGATGCCCTTGATTTTCTTGCTTATCTGGATCATTTTACATGTCTTCTTCTACCATGACCTTCAAATGTTCATGTTTTTATTGATGGTTCTCTTGAATACATGGAGGGTATGGTGGTAACTATGAGCTAGCTTTTTCAATCTCTGATTTTGATGTCTGCTCTTCATCAAGTGCAACCCATGATTGTTTGGTATTCTCTTTTGAATCTTCTTTTTGTGCATGTTGTCCTTCAATGACATCAAGAGAATATAATTTTTTGTAATGTTCTTCCTGAGTTGAGATGAATACCATTGAGATCAGGAGGCAATATTTGGAAGTGTTGTACCCAAACATTATAAGTGGGTTGAGCTACTTCATTGTGTGGGTTTGGAAATGGTGGTACAGATAGTTGAGTGGGAGTGCATATTTGAGATGGATGTGGTTAGGGTTGTGGTTGTGGTGGTGGTGGATGGTATGGATAACATGGAGTTGATTATGGAGGTTATTCAGGAAAATATTGAGGATATTGTGGATGGCTCCCATAAGTTCCTTACCAACCTTGTTGCCAAGATTGGTTTTGGGTTTGAGATGGCCAAGGTTTCCAAGGAAAGGGTGTGTTCCAATTACTTTGAGATGGATGTGCATTAGCTTGAAATTTGGAATTAGGCCCTTGCATCATATAAGGTTGAATAAGCTTCCATGGTCCTCTTGGAGCTACATAACATTGCTACGTTGGCAATTGACTTGCTCCATTGTCCTCTTGGTAAACTTCCTTCAACCTTGGTAATGAGGGGCAATATTTAACCTCATGTGATTCTACATGGACAACACAAATATCAACATCTTCTTTCTCTTCATCTTTCATTCTTAACATTTCTTTTGGTTAGATTACTAATAATTTTTGTTTTAAAGTCATCAAACAAATTTCCAACTTTA
>APFE031135617.1:0-36512 GCA_000404065.3 Pinus taeda
TAGAAGTCGTAAGTGTATCTTCCTGGGGTATTCAAACACCTCCAAAGCATACCGCCTCTATGATGAAGTAAATAAAATGTTTGTTGTATCTAGAGATGTAATTTTTCTTGAATCATCCAAATTTGACAATGTTGTTGAGCGGCAACTTGATCACTTGGATAGATTCGCAAAAAAAAAATTATTTCAAGAATTTGATAATCAGATTCGACATCTTGAAGGGGGGATTCCTATTCTAGATCAACATGTGGAATCTTCTTCTGAAGAACACTCTCACCCGAATTAAACTCCAACAACGGATGATGCTTTAAGTGATGTAATTGATAGAATTGGGAGACTCAATCTTGATTTAGTCCCAAATCAATCAACAGAGCAGCCTGGACCATCTCAGAAAGGTCCCCCAAAGTGGCTGACAAAGACACTTGAAAGTGTTCATCCTGATGAAATTGGAAAAATAGGAACCAGAAATTCAAACCGACAAAATGGAGGCGATGTGGATGACTTTAATTCACCTGTTGATATCGATGTTTCTTATGATTGTGAATTGAACTTGTATACAGATTTTGAACCAACTTCTTTTAAAGAAGCTTCTTCTCATGATGAATGGAAAGAAGCGATGCAAAAGGAGTATGATGCCCTCATAAAGAACGACACTTGGAAGCTGGTTGATCCTCCATTTGGAACCAAACAAATTGGCTACAAGTGGGTCTACAAGAATAAGTATAAAGCTGATGGCTCACTTGAAAAGCACAAAGCTAGGCTTGTGGCAAAAGGTTTTGCACGGAAGGAAGGGGTCGATTATGAGGAGACACTCTTTGCACTAGCAGCTCAAAACGGTTGGAAAGTCCATCAAATGGATGTAAAAATTGCTTTCTTGAATGGAGATCTAAAAGAGAATGTTTTTATGTCCCAGCCTGAAGGATTTGCTGTGAGAGGACATGAACATAAAGTATGCAAACTTGTGAAGTCCTTGTATGGCCTCAAACAACCACCGCGAGCCTGGTATGAAAAACTAACTAAGAATCTTCTGAAACTCAATTTCAAACATTTTGATTTTGATGATGCAACTTTATTTGTCAAGAAAGTTGGCAAAACAGTTGTATATCTTGTGGTATATGTAGATGATCTTTTAATGACAGGGAACAATGAAAGCTACATTTCATCCATAAAGAAGGAATCAGGGCAAAGTTTTGAAATGACTGATTTGGGCTATTTTCATTACTATCTTGGCATTGAAGTAACCCAACATCCAAAGTCCATATTTCTTTCTCAAAAGAAATACATTGGAGATTTTTTGAACAGGTTTGGCATGTTAGAGTGAAATCCTCTTACCACTCCAATGGAACAAAACTTAAAGCTCACATCTATTGAAGGAAAGGAATTTGAGGATGCAACAAAGTATAGACAGCTTGTAGGAAGTCTCAACTACCTAACTACTACCAGACCAGACATTTCATTTGCTGTTGGAATCCTCTCTAGGTTTATGCAAAAGCCTTGTGAGGGACATTGGTCTGCTGCAAAAAGAGTCCTAAAGTACTTGAATGGAACTCAAGACTTTGGAATAAAGTACACACAGGTGGATGACTTCAATTTGATCAGATACTCTGATTCAGACTTTGATGGAGACAAAGAAACTGGGGTATCTACTTCAGGATATGCTATGAGTCTTGGATCAGGAGTTGTCACTTGGAGATCATGCAAACAATCAGTTCTAGTAGATTCCACAACAGAAGAAGAATACATAGCAGCAGCTGAAGCAACAAAAAAAATTGTGTGGCTCAGGAAAATTCTTGAAGATTCACAGCTAAAACAAGTACAAACAATTCCACTCATGGTTGACAACACCTTTGCAATGAAGTTGGCCAAGAACCCAAAGTTCCATGATCGAACAAAGCACATCAATACTAAATATCATCTGATATGACATCATGTTGAGGCAAAAACAATCCATCTCCATCATTGTTCCACAAATGAGCAAATTGCAGACATCTTCACCAAAGCGCTTGGAAGAGAAAAGCTTGAAAGATTCAGAATGATGCTTGGACTCACCAACATCCCTTCAGATTAAGGGGGGGAATGTTGACACCTAATCCTCATGATTGGGTGAATTCATGTAAATAATTAAATTAGGAATGTGAACGGTCATCAGGAGATGAACTGAATAATCACACCCTTTTGTATATAACAATAACATACCTGATGGAATAAACGAATCAGTTTTTCTACCTAATGGAGTTACTGCCTAGCCTGACAACCTTCAACTATCGACACTTGGACTTTCACTTTAGATGATGTTACATACAATTTCCACATGTACCCATGTGAGACAAAATATGTTTGAGCAAGCCATGCATGCTATCACTAAGACTAAGAAAGTTGCATATGGGTACACCGATATGGCTCCTCTATCCAACTCATCTGATAACATGCACATCATCATCCTGAGTTCATGTGGACCAACATCATACTAATGCATAGTGTCTATGTTGATCTCCAAGTGTGTTCTAGTGACTATGCGCTTCAACCTGTCGAAACAAACGTTGAACTCTGGTCGGACATGGTTCTTGTCTTTGCCTCAGTGAATGTGACAATGGGTGGGATCATATGCATGCACATAATGACATCCATGCTCCTGAACACCCTTTCATGCGATCAACAACAATTCTCACCTTGCTTGCTCTGTGTCGGCTTCTAGGGTGGGTTTATAACTTATATGTGCATAGTTCCACCAGTCTCTGGATGTTGCACATCCTTCTATACATGTTCCTGCTGCAACTCTGTCTCTTGTCTATGCAACTCCTATTCTTCCTTCAGTTTCCGCCTCAGCACCTAAAAACCCTTCTATATTTCTCTCTCTGACTTAGTGTGATCCTCTTGTCATGCTGTCACCTCATAGCCTCAATCTCAAAAGCTACTTTCGAAACAAGTGGATCCACTTGAACTTGCAACTATTTTCCATATTTGTGTTATTAACAACCTTCATCTTGCATTTGTCACACGTAGGTGTGCTATATTCTGCTGCTGTTGATGGTGCTATTTGTTGTGATGGTGCTGCCATTTCATCTTGATATCCTTGTCCATGAACAACTTTATGTCTTCATAGCCAGGCAAGTTCATAGACACTTGATCGACTACATCCCTAGTTGTACTCTCCTCGAAGCCATTGTATCTATGTTGCTGAGAGGCAGACGAACACCTGTGATACCTAGAGACATAACAATACTCATGGCAAGAAATATATCAGTCGAAAACCAAAAGAAATTGGAGGATTGACATGTAACATACCTGTGTGACTGTCTGTGAAGATTGCGCAATTTTCATTGGGATGCTGGGAGATTGACTGCGAAAAATGCATAAGGCATAGTCTGGGCTATTAGGAGGCTAACTAACTACTAGAACTATGCAATGCAGAGTCCACCATGGCTTGCTAAGGACTGAAACTATGCAATGTGCAATTTTAGTCAGTAGTGACATGCAAACCAACAAACTGCATTTCGCAGTTTCTAGGGCTAGTGAGGCACTGCCTCCTAGAATTACGCAATGTGAGCCTAGAGGTCAGTGTTGGGCTAGAATTGCACAATTTTTGGAGGGAACAAAGATCCTTCACTTGCAGAAATGCACAATGCGAGCTGAGCAAGGCAAGGTTCGTTCCAAGGCATCCTAGAACCGTTTATGGGCGACTGAAAACATGAGAAGTGTAAATGCATGGTGAAACTGAGTGTAAACAAGAGTGAATACTTATGCATGTAGAAAGTATGTGCAGCATTAAGAAAATGGGAAAACATGCATGTGTGTGAAGCGGGTCACCGTAATGGCGATTGTTGGTGTGAAAACAGTGTCATGCATGTGACAACAATGAGATGAAAACAAAAACTAAAATGATGCTTCTACAAGCTAACATACATCACAATGATAGCAAACACTCATTAAAATCAATAAGATAGCACTTACACAAAGCAAAACACAAAAAGTGATAGAAATGCAATGCAAGACATGAGAAGAGGACTGACCCTGAAACAACTAAGCTGAAAGTGCCGAAGGCTCCTGGATGTGATGTGGGATGTAAGAGCTACAAGATCAATGTGAGGAATGAGCTTGTAGCATCCAGTTCATAATTTTTTATAAGATCAAGGTTATGACGTGCATGCTACAAATATAGGAGGAAGTGACACTTGGCGAGAGGTCTATAAAATGATCTATGCATGTAACCTTTGGTTGCTAAAAATAGATCCCTAAAATCTAGGGATGCCTCTTGCATGCTTCCTTTTGCTATTTTGGGAAAAGCAGCCCATAGATGAAAATCAGTTTTGCTCGGTCCTGGAGGGAACTGATCAACCAGAAGGCACATGCATCAGCCTGCAAGTCTAGGATGAAACTTTGCGCAGTTTCTAGGTTAAGCTGGGTTGGCTGTCCGTGAGGGATTATGTAATTTCTAGGATCAGTAGGTATCTGTCTCCCAAAATTACGCAACTTTTTGGCTGAGCTATAGTGCTAGGCTAGATTACACAATTTTCTCAAGAAAGCCTAATTCATTGCTCTACGCAATTTTGGAGGGAAGGTTGGTTCCCTTCTAGAATTGTGCAATTTTTTGGGGGAGTGTCTTAGCCAGCAAATAGTGTAAGTTCGTAATGCTGACCTATGGGAGGAAGACAATCAAGTTGACATGCACAGGCTAAGAGACCATTGAAACTCATCTGAACCTTATGTTCTTGACAGTGCAAGACATGTTGCTAAGGATGGTTGGTAGGGAGGCTCCAAAACGAAGCTAAGGAAAAATTTTGGAGGGCGGTTGTAGCTGCTGCAATAGGGTTAAAGCATAACTTGTCGAGTGTTAGCCAAATGTGTGACCACGGAAATTAGGTGGTATTCTGATAAAAAAAATGTGTAGTTTGTGAACTTCACACAAGAAAGACCATAATAAAAGGAACAAGAACCCCAAGAAATTTGTATATATTGAAAGGTGGCCAAGGACAATGTTACCTAGGAAAGGTAGAGGAAAATTGGTTATGGCATAGAAGCTTGGGACATCTAAGCTTCTCTCAAATGAGAAAATCAAGCCGGCTCAAAGTTGTTTGTGATTTACTGAACATCACCATACCAAAAAGTACCATATGTATGTTGTGTTAATTCGGTAAGAAAACTAGAGTCCGGTTCATTTCCAAAGAAGGATCAGAAAATAAGCCTCTTGAACTTATACATACTAATTAGTGTGGACCAGTAAGGTAAAATTCACCTTGTGGAGAACAATACTATATCTTATTCATTGATGACTTTTCTAAAATGTGTTGGATTGGTTTATTGAAACAAAAATATGAAGAATTTGATAAATTTAAAGTCTTCAAAACATTAGTTTAAAATAAATTATATCTAAAAATAAAATGTCTCCTTGTCATGGCCCTGGCCCTTGCATTTTATGCACCATACTTCCTCGCGCGCCTCTGGCCATGGTGCCCTATCCTACTTCAAGCTCTGCAATTCTATGCAGAGATTCTATAGTTGCATGTGGATTTATAGAACTCCTAGCCCCGAGTCCTATATCAGTGTCTCATGCAACCTTATCGCCATCTTTAATGCTTCAACCTGGGTAGAAAGTTTCTGTTGTGACAACGCCATCCTCAGGTGCAGTGTTAGGGATGCCATGAACCATGTGCAATGTTGTGCATTCGTGAGTGTCATATTAGCCTCATAGATCGTACTCTTCAATCACTGATCCAGATCCCAGGGAGTCTCACCTGGAAGCATCGGGATCTCTTTAAAGCCGATGATTGACCGTGTCTCTGATTTCAACCGGCTAAATTTGTTGTTCAGTTCATTCTAGATCTTTGTTATTCATACATTTGGGTGATCATTAGAGTGCTTGATATACCATGTCAACGCATCATCCTGTAGTGCACTCATCAATGTATCCTTCTTAATGTTGTTGTCTGTGACCCCTTGTGCTTCCCACACTTCTCTTACCACGAACCAGAACTAGTCTGGATCCTCATTTCTTACTCCTCGGAATACAGGTAGCTTGATCATGCTCACCCTATTGAACTGCGGCGGTGGTGGAGGTGGATTCAGTGGAGATGGAGGTGAGGGAGGTGAAGTGGGTGGTGGTGTGGGTGGGGGTGGTGACTGCGGAATGTGCTACCGTATCAAATTGACTAGACTTCTTGGAGAGACCCGAGCGAGCTCTTTCTTGCTCTCTCCCAAAGGTGAAATTAAGGGGTTGTTTCCTATTTCCCTGCTACCTTTTCATGGATATCTGTGGAGTTCGGTTTTCCTATGTCATGAACTCATGAATTTTCTTGTCTAATGACTCTTCAGTTTCCTTCTTTGTTGGGTTCCAGTGGCATGACATTAGACATCCCTTAGGCAGATCCCGGTCCTGGCAATGGAACCACTTGTTGGCTACGTGGGGATTGACCCAAGTTCAACAGTGATTTTAGCCAAGAAAATCCTGGTACTACTGGTCCTTTTGGCAACAGTCTATGGAGCGCGGACTGAGGTCTCACTCGAAGTAGTATGGGAGGGTGTTGGAACCAGGTTTCTGCACCCTAGGGATGTCTTGATGAGGGTTCTAGAGGTTTGCAATCCTAATCTCCATGCTACGCTATTCCGCACAACTTTCTATTATTTGCAGCCCATGCGCACCTTCATATTATTTTGATTCAATCCTTACTGTGCTATTATATTAGTGCTTAACTTAGTTTGTGCAGGCCCAATATTCTTATTACTTATTCAACTTCCAAATTAGCATGAGTACTCGAAAACAATATAAATGCATAAAGATAACCAGAACATAGAAATATGGATCTACAAACAAATGCACAATAATATTAATCAATCTTATCTTTTTTAATGCTCAAGTTCTGTTACAAACCCAACTCTTCCCTGCACACTAAGCTGTAAGGGTCCGCGCACTCAGCTGTGGACTCTACTCTGCCTCTGCGCACTCAGCTGCGGACTCTACTAGGCCTCTGCGCACTTATCTGCAGAGCGTTTACCTACCACTATGACCCAATACACTTCAGACTCACTTCTATCTTCTAACCATGCCTTTGCATCTATTTGTTACTTATCAAAAACTAAGACTTCCTTTACACTTAGAGCCTAGCTGTATTTATACAATCCCATGGTCCACAGACCATGGGTAGGTTGACACACTTTACATTAAATTACATTAACTTAGGGCAGACAACCGTAGACTCTCATGCTCCGTGCCCACATTTCGTGGGGTCTTTACATTACGCTTGACCAAAATTCAGGGTTCAAGCCCTAAAAATATGCTATGGGGGGATCCGCTGCCCAACAGACACCTGATGGGGTGAAGCTACACATACCGCAATAAATATTCTCAGCAAGGATCATGTTCGTGTGAACAGTGATACAACTACGTATGAACTTTGGTATGGTAAGCCTCCCACTATAAATCTTTTTAGAGTTTTTCGAAGAAAATGTCTCATAAATAATGATGAAAAACTTGGTAAGTTTGAACCTAGAGGAGATGAAGGAATACTTCTTGGTTACTCATCTAGAATCAAAGGATACAAATGTTACAATAAGAGACTTCGAAAAATTGTTGAATGCATTGATGTTGTGATTGATGAAGCATTTACAGATCCAAAAAAGATAACATCAACAAAAGAGGATGATGATGATGAATTATTTCCCACATCAAGTCATAATGATATAGAACAAGAAACTAATAAAGCAGCAGAAGAAGACACATCAGACAAAGTAAGTGCTCCATCCAGGTACGTTTAAAAGAATCATCCATAAACTCAAATTCTAGGAGAAAAGGAATCTTGGGTACAAACAAGAATAACTCTTGTAGGATCTTCTAGTTATCTATCTTTATTATCCACCATTGAACCAAAAAATGTAAATGAAGCTAGTAAAGATGAATGGCGGGTTAAGGCCACGAATGAAGAACTTGATCAAATTAAAAAGAACAATACTTGGGAATTCGTTCCAAGGCCTCATGATAAAAATGTTATTGGGACAAAATGGATATTCAAAAATAAGTTGAATGAAAATGGAGAGGTCATTAGGAACAAAGCTATACTTGTTTGTAAAGGTTATGCTCAACAAGAAGGTATAGACTTTGAAGAAACATTTGCACTAGTAGCCAAACTAGAAGCCATAAGAATGTTTATTTCATTTTCAAGTTTTTGAAATTTTAAAGTTTATCAAATGGATGTAAAATCTACTTTCCTTAATGGATATCTAGGGGATGAAGTATATATTGAACAACCAGAAGGATTCATTTTAGGGAATGATGAAAACCTTGTATGCAAACTCAAAAAGGCTTTATATGGGATAAAACAATCTCCATGGGCATGGTATTATCGTCTTGACAAATATTTTCAATGCCAATCTTTCACAAAAGGATCCACAAACAACAACTTTTACATAAAAATTTAGGGTGATAAACTGCTAATTATTGTTGTTGATGTTGATGATATCATCTTTGCCAGTGATGAGGAATCTATGAGTCAAAACTTTACTTCTGTTATGCAACAAGAATTTGAAATGTCTTTACTTGGGGAACTAACCTATTTTCTTGGTCTACAAGTGCAATAAGAAAAAGGTGGCATCTTTCTCTTGCAAAAAAAATATCTCAAGCAGATTTTGAAGAAGTATGGGATGGAAGATTGCAAACCTGTATGTACTCCCATGATGACAGGATGTAGCCTCAATTCTAATGATGATTCTCCCATAGTTAACCAACTAGAGTGCAAGTCTATGATTGGAATTTTTCTTTATCTAACAGGTACCAAACCAAATATCATGCATACAACTGGGATTGATGGGCATTTCCAAGCCAATCCAAAGGAATCACATCTTCAAGTAGTAAATAGAATATTAAAATATATCCAAGGAACCCAAGACTGTGTTCTATGGTATCCTAAAGATGCAGATGTTACCATTCATGCATAAATGGATGCAGATTGGGTGGGAAATGTTGATGATCGGAAAAGCACTAGCGGAGGTGCATTTTACATGGTGCCCCAATTGGTATCTTGGTTCAGAAAGAAACAAAGTTCCATTGCCCTATCTATAGCAGAAGAAGAATGTGTGGTTGTTGCATCTTTTTGCACACAACTTCTCTGTATGATGCAAACATTACAAGAGATACAAATCAAATGTTCTCCACCCATCTCCATCCCATGTGATAATACAAGTGCTATTAGTATTTCAAAAACTCCTACTATGCACTCCAAGACCAAGCATATTCCTATATCACTTTCTACGGGAACAAGTGCTTGAACAAACGGTTAAATTGGAGTATGTTCCCTACAAAGAACACATTTCTAATATATTTATTAAGCCTCTTCCCAGAGAAGCATTTGAATATCTCAGATAGAAACTGGGAGTTGTCTCTGCCTCATTTTGCTGTTAATCTAGTCTTCTAAGTCTAAAGGTGAAAACTCAAAGGTTGCTTTCTATACGCGGGGTTCATGAAGTATACTCACCTATATATGTGAGTTTCTTTGCAGACAATTGTGTATGATTTTCTATAAGAGAAAAATAGTGGGAAGGACTCAAGATCAGCCTCTGACATGCTTCTAATAGCTATGATTTGATTTTTCTTGGTCTGGTGTTGATGGGTTTAGTCTATTGATATGGTACTGAGTTGTGTTTTTCTCATTTCTATTTATCTAATTGATGAAGATTCTTTGATGAATGAGTTGTTGTTATCGGGAAAACTAGTGTCCATTCAGAGCTACTAGTCCCACTAAGATGGGCAGTTATCTTAGAAACAAATAAACTAAAGCTACTTGTGTTTTCATTATGAGAGATAGATGAGAGAGAAGTAGAGATTACCAACCTCAGTCTTTCGCTTGGCTCCTTGCTTGTTTCCTCCCTCCTTTGACAGAGCTTTGCCAATCCTACCTTACCTATCTCGCTTCAAAGAACACCTGTAGAGTCAAAGCAGCATAATACCATCAAAGCATAGAGATCTATAACCATAAACAATATAGGATCAGATGTATATTAACCATACAAATGCATATATAAATACAAGATTCAGAAATATATAAGAATATAGAGGAAAACTCAAATAGCTTTATTGACAGAAGTAGTAGAGGAGAGGATTACAACCCAACAGTCTAGCCCAACAGCATCCTCCCAGCATGAAAGCTCTCTTCACCTCATGAAAAGTTAGATCACCCAACAATACATTGTTGCAGAGAGAAACTGACAACACTTCCTTACAAAATACAAAATTCCAGCCCCTTGGATCTCTAAGATGAGGGATCCATATATAGATATTTGCAGGTGGGTGAGTCAACTTTTGGGATTTCAATTAGTGTCATTTCTCTGATAGTTCTTGGTTCCACTTGGAGATTTCATGATCTCTTACTCATCTGTGGGAGAATTCAGAGAGGCAAGTGTCAAATGGGCAGTTTCTAGAAGATTCTTTGGGTTTCCACCTAGCTAACTGCCTCTGCCATTTGTCTACTCTCGCTCATCGCACACTACAGAAGGGGATTTTAGTATGCATTGCACTTTTTGCAGATAGAAGGTGAGATGCATCGCACCTTTAGCACTAAGCAGTTTGTATGGTCCAGTTTTGACTAGTTCTGAGTAGTTTTTCAGGGAGAACTTCTGGGAGACGATGTAATCAACTGAACTTGTTCCTGTAGGTTATGAAACAAAAATTTTAGGGGTTTAGAAGCCCTTGGTTTATGGAAATATGAGATTGGGGTTGCAGTGCCCAAATATGTCTATAACAGTTGCCCCTAAAGCATAAGGTTGTAAATATTCTGATGTCGGGTGAAATGCATTATCATGAGGATCCGAGGTTTTTCAAACTGGAAGGTGACCTATAATAAGATACAATACAATACATTATCTTCATAATATTTTCATGATCTAGCTAAGGCTAACATTCCCATGCTCAGCTTTATAAATTCATTCTTATGTACATATGACAAACAACTGTCTATGTGATAGACTGATGATTCTGGTAGAGCTGTCATCCTTTGGCTTGGATGATTATTTGTGGAACTATGATATACATTTGATGTCTTTATTTTCCTAGATATATTGCAGCCTGAATGGATGAAACCAGATCCAGGATCTTCAAACTGGTTCAATCTTTGCCTAATGTACAAGTCAATCCATGTGAAAAGATGTTCAGATGTAGAGCATGGAAATACATCGCCTAATTACCAGCCAAGATGTAAGTTGTTAGAAGGAGCGAGAGGAAACATCAATAACGATAATGAACCTCAAGGTACTGTAGTACAATTCACGTGGTGTGAATACATGAGTCGATGTCGAACACCATGCAAAATCGTCTGGTCAAAGTCCATTGATGTAAACCTATCACCGGTAGTGTGAAATTTGCCATTGAGGCATGCAAGCTTCAAAGTACTGAAAAGGTCGTTCCTAATTCAACTTCTTGGATAATGAGCTGACTTAAACAAGAAGTGACCCATCGTAGAAGGGCCTTAATGAATCCCATATCTACGACATGAAATGGAGAAAATGATTTTATGGAGGTGAAAGCGATCTAATGATACAAGGTTTAGGGTGGCGGTCATGAAAGAATGAAGTGTGAAGGTATTGCAATGGATGAGATGTTAGTTGGGTTGGTGAATTTTCTCAGAAACTTCTCTTGAACATATTGGTGACACTAAAATGTATTGCTAGCATAAACCCTAATAATGGATGGTACAGAAGACCAACGGTGATGTGACTGGTGAACAGAATAACCCAACCCAACTCAATCATGGTGATCGAGTGAGAGTGTCATGTTCAAGAGCAATTTGTTGCCAATGAATTTCTTCAAGTTTTCTTCCCAATTTTTCCCCAGTCGTTTCTGACCAATACCTCTTTATTTTTGTCAAGTTTAAGGAGGATAACATATGCTTGTTCTATAATTTTCCCTTCGAGCAAACCTGTCGCTATGTTTTAACAAGCTTAGCGATAGTGAAACTCGCTCTTGTCTGTAATGGAAAATTTTGTCGCTATTATTTTAACAAGTTTAACGAAAAAGACAACTTGGTCCTTTTCAATTTTAGAGATCCTGAAAAGAGATCGAAGGGAAACTCCAGTAATCCTTTTTCATAGTATAATCCCTTAAGCTTGAAAAGGTATAAAATAATATGAAAGGCACGAATTTTCTGATCACTTTAACGAGCCGAAAAAGACAAGTGCTCGATCTTTTTGTGTAATGATCCCTCAAGTCCAAAATATTAAAATCTAGAGGATGGATGGCACTTCCAATCACTTTAACAAGCTGGAGAGGCAAATTGCTTGGCAATCTTTTTATATTTTACAAGTCTAAAAAGAGCTTAAAAGAGATTCATCTTTGAGGAACGAGTGATATTTCGGGTAGCAACTACTTCCAGGTAAGGTTTGGAACTTTTCAATCGTGGCAGTGTAATGAAGATGGCTAACAGAATCACTCATTGCGGTTGTTCCTCAAAAGGGTAAACAATCAAGTGGAGGCGTATGATCGACTAAAAAGTGGAGGTGATTGTAAGAACATGACCAAGGCTCAAAGGCTGATGGTAATACGATCACAAAGGTTATTTACTGGAAGTGGGTTCATTTTTTAATGAGCTTAAACTTTGGGGGAACATATGCTCATAACTAGGTTTATCTTTTAACGAGCTTGAACTTTGTGGAAATATTGCTCGTGATAATAGTCAAAGATGTTTGATTCACCATTAACACTATGTTCTCTTGATGGTCATACTACCTGTTCAATTGTTCCATCAAACTAATTAGAAATGTACATACATGCTTGAAAATGAGTAAAAAACTAATACGTTAATTGAATTACGTGAGAATAACATAAAAGTAGTTTTTACCTCTCATTTTAGCATTTCATTCAAATTTGGGATTATTGGTGCTCTGGAGGTGTTTTTCCACCTCGATTTTCATCAGCTGATTCTGGGAGATTCTGTGGACGATTTTTGGCGCCGTCTAGACTAGGTAGGAGCTAAACTTGAGCTCTTCAATTGCATTGTTTCCTTTTCTAATTTTGAGCATGTTTTCCTACTTTTCTGAGCCTTTGGGATTTGAACATTTCATTCAATCCCCATCGCACCTAGTACACATTGAAAGGTGTGATTCATACTGAGCTGGCCATTGGCCAGTTAGTATGCATCCCACCCAGTACACAGCTAGGGTGTGATGGGCATAAGGAGGAAAGTTTGTGCACTGATCTTGATGGAATTTTTGCCTATTTTTTCCTAAATTAGGATCCTAATTCTTCTCTTGTTTGTTTTTTAGAGATTCATCAGAGCAACATGATCATTACATGGCATGAACACGAGCATGAAGAGGAGGATATGATTGCCTTACATGACCCAGGTATGGTAACTACATTGTGAAACTGTGGCTTGCTCAAGTTCTTTCGCATATCTAGCGTGAGGCAACAAATCAACTTGTTACAATATCTTCTCAATGCCTGGGATCCTACCAACCAAGTGTACTAGATTAGAGGTAAACCCATCCCTTTGAATATTGAGGACGTCTACTTTTTGACCGATTTGTCAAGGTGTGGTGCCCCTCTCTCACTATCAGGTTCTACTAATGGGGGTGAATCCATGAGGGATTACATTCACTGATATTGTAGAGATGGATCTCAGCCGAGCAGGAATGGGAAGATCAATATTAGAGACATTATTGACCGCTCCTTGAGGACTATCTTATTCAGGTTTGCTAGATTGGTTGGTAGAGAGTCTCTTCACTTGGCCAACAAGTCCTAGATGCAGTATGCCTTGGAATGCCTTGAACCAAAGGTATTCAACTGGTGTGATGCAGTACTTCTGGTGATAAAAGAAAATCTTACCAAGGTGAAGAATAGAAGATCCAAGAACTTTGGTTATGGTTATATTCTGATTACTTTCACCTTGGAGAAGATCCCACTGATGTAGCCACAATACATTTCACTCAGAGTGCCAGCAACGACAGAATGACAGATGCAGAGATGGGTTGATCTTATGGCCAGACATGTTGGTCAATCACAGATTTCATTCTCTAATGCCTTATTCGAGTGGTTAAACCATCAGCAGATGGTTTATGCCAAGTATCCATATGCCGGGATGGATTTCTGGGGTGACCTAGATTTGGTGCTTCTAGCTGGTGAGCGGTGGGGTGTCATAGGTAAAAATCTCTGACCATGTCTCATTTTATTACTTTTGTAATGTTATTGTGTTTTTTAAATGTTATCAAGACTAATCAAAACTCATGTATTCATGTAGATATCGGACCAGTTTGACTTGCAGTGCGCCTGAGGGTAGCGGCTGTCGTTCCAGTAGGAGAGGCTATAGGGAGGGCTATCCTTCATGATCTGGATGTAGACTAGACCCTTGCAGTATTGTAGGATCAGATCAAGGGCCTCACCCTTGGCATTTTGGATGTGAGGACTGACTAGTTACCTCTGAGATTACAATGCCATACTACGGGAATGCCGAGTCCATGGACTAGGCTCCTACATATGATCACATAGGCGGTGACTTGTTATCACCAACACCATTAGTCTAGGGTGTCTTCCAGCATTTTTTGAGTTTTTGGGTGGTGTGACCGATTTTGTCCTGGACACAGAACATTTTGTAAAAACTATAAACAATTAAATATATTTTTGATTTTCGGAGCTTTATTTTGGTTAAGTTATTTGATCCTAATGCAAATGTTGATGAAATATTTTTCTTTTATAAATGTCGCAAATGTATATCTAACGCATAATTTTCTAATGAATCAGTTAATGTGTTTAAGCTTTTGGAAATGTGTTGATATTGAATGGAATCAAACTACCTTTCCAAAATCCCGACCCTTAGGAACATACGATAGATAGCTGGATTCTGAACAGAATAGATGCGAGTAAGTTGTAGGATGACGAGTTGTGAGTCTAGCCTAATGTCAAGTCAGCGTATGTCATGTACGATGGCATCGAAGAGGAGTTCTATCAACGCGCTATATTCAGTGATGTTTTTTGTTGACCGACCAATACATACCCCTCTGAAACTCACTAACTCGCCGCTTGGATCAAAGATGGCCCAGGCTGTAGAAGATAGGTTCTGCGTACTACGACTAGCTCTGTTGGCATATCCAACAAATGATTCCAATAGGTTCAACATCTACAAAAAATGAAAAAGTCGATTACCTAACCAAAATGATCATTCTTGATGAAAACAAAAATGTAATAAAAGCATATGAAGATATTACTACGCTTAGTCAAGCATAGTAACACTTAAGGTACAACCCATTTCGAGGTTGCGACAATGGGAACCCGTTGTAATCTACTAGCTCGTAGGCTCCTTTTGCTAAGACTTGATTAAGAATGTAGGGACCAATCCACAATGATTGGAACTTACCTGCTCCTAATTTATCGGATTCCTGATCGTAAAGTAAGACCAGGTCACCTTCTGAGAAGACATGGCATTTGACATTCTTGTCAAACTTCACCTTGACTCATTTCTTATGAGTTTCGTTAGCTAAGGTGGCCTCATGACGGATTTCATCCAATTGGATTAGTTCCAAGAAATGAGCCTCTTGCTTTGAAGTTCCGGGGAGAAGGTTCACTGTGAGCTTGAGAGATGAAATCTCACACCGAGTTGGTAAGACTGCTTCCAGGCCATACACCAGCTAAAAGGGTGTAAATCTGGTTGCATTTCTTACCAATGTCTGGTATGCCCACAAGGCCGAGTACAGGACTAGGTGCCAACTCTGTTTATGGACTCCAATCATATTTTGCAGCATGCACTTCAGGACTTTGTTGATTGCCTCAAATTGTCCATTAGCTTGTGAATAATACGGAGTAGAACTATCACGGGATAGTCCTAATTTGGTAGCTAATTCAACCATCATGTTAAATTCGGAAATGTGATCCATGATCTTTGACTATAGCTTGTGGAACACTGAATCTGGAGACTACATGATTAAAAAAGAAAAGAGTAGCTGTTTCACCGCTATTGTTTAATGTAGGCATCGTCTCAGCCCATTTCGTGAAATAGTCAATTGCGACAATGATATACCCATCCCCCCAGCCGAGGTGGGGTTACATGTCATGAAATCTAAGCCCCATTTGGAAAATGGCCCAACCACAAGTACTGGATGTAGAGGTGCGGGCGATATTCTAGTTTCGCAGTCGAAGATTTGACAAGGATGGCAACTTCTGACTGCAGTTATGCAATCTTTGAACATTATTGGCCAGAAGTAACCTACCTATAAAATTTTCTGTGCTGTAGCATAACCAGATTGATACCCCCACATGCACCTGAATGACAATCATTGAGGACTTTTTTGACCTCCTCATGGGTGAGGCACCTTCGTAGAACTGTATCGATAACACGAAGGTAAAGTGCATCCCCGACGATCATGTAGTCTTTTGTTTGGTATTGAGTACGTCGTTGTTTTGAGCGAGAGGTATTAGGCCTATATGTTTGGGTTTGGAGATATATGATTATATATCCATACCACAAATCACTCGATGATATCAAAAACAAATATTCATCCACGATTGATGCTTTGGATGATGAATCATTGGACGATGATGTGAAGTCGCATAGTAACTCTGTCAGAACTAGAGATTTCTTTGATTTGTATTTTACGAATTCCGGATCAAACTCTTGCAAAATAGCTATTCATTTTGAATATTTGCCCCCAAGTAACTGACACAACAAGATGTAAGTCATAGGGTTGCAATCTGACAAAATGGTACTTTTGCGAAAGAGGATATAGTGTCCAAATCTCTGTACTACTTAAACAGCTGCAAGAGCCAGCGTTTCAACATAGGAGTACTTGGTTTTTGTATCATCTAAGTTTCGACTTAAATAATAGATAGGATGTTCAATTCCATTGTCTTCTTGAACTAAAACCATTGCGATGGTTGTATCTGCCGCAGCTAGATAGAGGTTAAAGTCTTATTGATAGTCAGGAGCGTACATTAATGATGATTTTATTAGGGATTCCTTTAGAGCATCAAAGGAAGCTTGCACAATCTGATCCTAGTTGAAAGGCACTTATTTTTTCAAAAGACGTGTATTAACTTTAGCAAGTTCGGTGTAATTTGGAATGAACCTCCTTAGAAAGTTTGCCTTCCCTTGGAGTTCCTAAATTTGAAGCAAATTTGAAGGTGGAGGCATATCGATGATCAACTGAACCTTACATGGGTGGAGACGAATGCTGTCCTTTGAAACCACAAAGCCAATTAAACGACCATAACCGACACAAAATACACACTTGTGCGGATTGAGTCGTATCTTGTAGTGTCGGCAACGTAGAAAAATAGCTCTCAAATTCTGCGAATGATTAGTTCACTTTCGCGAATGAGCCGGAAGATCATCGAGATATGGTTGAGTGATGTTCTTGATGTCATGGAAGGCATAATTCATAGCCCTTTAAAAATTTTTCCTTGCGTTCTTTAAACCGAAAGGTAACTTGTGGTACGCGAATGTACCCCACAGACAAATAAATGTAGTCTTTGACGAGTCTTGTGGGTGGATATTTATTTGATTATACTTGGAAAATCCATCCATAAAGGAAAATATTTTGTATCTGGTGCATTCATCAATTATCTGGTCGATGAAGGGTGTAGGGTAGTTGTCCTTTGGACAAGCTTGGTTTACATCCCTATAATCGATGCACACTCTAATTGCTCCTTGCTTTTTCATCACAGAAACAATATTCAATACCTAATCAGTCAGAGGAACCAGGTAAATGAAACCAGCATGTAAAATTTTTTCAACTTCCACCTTGATGGCAACAACTTTCTTCAGGTGCACTTGCTGAAGCGATTGTCGTACCGATTTTACATCTGGATACATCTTAATTTCGTGTTCAACTATGCTCAAGTCAATGCCTGGAATTTTATTCATATGACCATGCAAAGACATCTCTGAACTCGTGAAAGAGAGTGCAATATATTTCCAGTTCTGAAGAAGAACAAGATTTTCCAACATGAATATTCTCTACAACATCTGGTTTGGTCAATATATTTATGGTGATAGTTTCTTCAATATTGGACAAATTTCACTCGGAATCCACCATATTTACAGTATTTGATAGGAAATCAAAAACTAAAGGATTATTAAGGTTGCTAGAACAACTTCGTGGTAATATGGAAGATGGGAACGACGGTGGTAATATTCCCATGGTGCCTCTCCTATCATCATTGACTGAATAATTCCTTCATCTGTAGAATGTACATGTGACCAAGGATCTTAAGAGGTACCATATTCTTTAGACCTATCTAGCCAAACACTTGATGAGCATTGATTTGGGTTTTCCACCTAGGCCAAGAAAAATGATTGCTACAATATTTCTATTGGGCTTGGAGGCAATAGCTAGTGATGATCCATGTTCGGAAATATTTAAAATCTTTTTAGATACAAAAGATAGCATATTGCAGGTCTCCATCATGGCTACTTCTACCAGATTACTCGAAGGTAGTATAAGTAGGCAGATTACCCACATGGTAGTGCAACCCCTTGTGCGTGAACACAACCCATGCATCATACTGATCCTGCGCGGAGCTTCCATGTCGTGCAGCTCCCATATAGACTCTTTTATAGTCCCGCGCTCTCTTTCAACTGCTTGGGGTTCTGAGATTATGCTTCCTATGGATAGTCAGGTGGTCGTACCACCAGTGCGAGACTTCAAGTCACCTTCCATCCCAATCCGCGGGCCTTCTTTAGTTACCCTCATGCCCGTCATCACCTTGTATTCTTCCTTATGCAGTGTGCTTCCCTGGTTACTTTGTTTGATAAGGTGTGGTCGCAGCCATGGTAGCAGAGCCAGAAATTATGGGCCACAATTTTCTACTCTGGTGGTATGGCTACCCATACATTGTCCTATCCTTCTATAGACACGTACTGCTTGCATGATTTTAGTTTTAAGTTTCTTGATTTCCACATCCATTAATGTGATTGTATACTTCAGTCGTACCCGATCTTCTTCAAGTTTGTGAAGTTCAAGGTTCCATCACCGAATGGCTTCTTGAATCTACATATGTTCCTCCTTGCGTGGCTACACAATCTCTTCATTCTGGTCCTTGCATGCTATCCCAATTATGGGAGTTATTGGGTGAGGATTCTTTCCCAAAGCTATGGCCTCGACTCTGCTCGGTCTTTGGAATCATTCTCGTTCTCAAGTTCTTGTGCATGGCCCTATAGGCCCATCGGATTGCTAGTATGCATAGGTCACAATCAGTTCATTCCGCCTGGTAAACTATGTTCATGATTCCACATAGCTTTTTGAATGCTCCAACATGGAATATTTGTGGTGTGCGTTGCTTTTCCTGCCGCCACGTTTGGTTCTGATTTTCAATCCTTACTCTGGGATGTGCTTACATAGCACACATCTGCACCCATTGACATAGGTGGGCACACAAGCTGCTTCATCGTAGCTGCCCAGCTCTTGTTCGATGCTTCAGACTTCCAAACCATAAGCGCATCCATCTTCTAAATTCACACCAGTTTCCAATGGTCTTGTGATGTGTACTCCACCATTATGCGGGTGTTGTGTGTAGCACCTATTCCATCGCACCATACCACTATTGTTCCAGTATTGCACTTTCAAATTTGTTTAGGAATTCATCCATCTCTATTACTCCATCAAATGTTGGCAATTCTCTTGTCTCTGTTGTCACATAGCACAATGATCTAATCATCATGTTGCAACTTAGCGTTGCCACTTCATGCAACAGGTTCTGCCAGCGTTCTACTTCTTCACCTAGATCTGAAGTATAGGAGCTGTCACACTCCCACGAGATTCTCCCATCTGTAGTCAGGTTCACCTGATCTTCATCTCATGCCGTTATCTGGTAAATACAATATAGCTCATCATTGTGCACTGGTTTAGTGTAGTGTGCTCCTTTAGCTGGGTCTAGTAGAACTACTACGCGTAGGGAATTTTTCTCGAATATCATCTTTTTCTTCTTAAGATTAACGAATCCATTTATATTGGTCACCCAATCTATTCCTAGCAATGTGGGATAGGGATTGCTTTCATTGACAATATCTATTACTTCAAAGTCTGTCTGCGTGCTCGCACCTTCGATATCAACTATTACCCCTTGCAACCTCCCCATGGGAAAATATTATGTTGGTTCACCATTCATAATTGAATAGGGGACCACTATAACACGGGCTTGCCCATGCATTTCCATGTCTACTTTGGTAACACATTCACATCTGAACCTAGGTCTAGGATTATCTGGTCCATTTCATACTCGCCAATCTACTCCGTCAATATCATTTCCCTCGCAGTGCACAATGCATGCTTTCCCAATTTCCTCACTACGCGCGATTCCCAAGACCCTGCGCACCTAGTGATCAACTCCTGTATTCCCTTAACTACCTTAATATTTTGTAGCAGTTTCATGCATGTCTCCAAGAAGGTAGTAAGCATAGAAGGATCCATCTCTGGCTCTGGTTGATCCTTACTACCTGAAGTGGAGGCCTCCACGAAGCTCTTCTTTGCTTCCATGAATGTCTCCTTTGCACGTTCTAAGTCAAACTCAGGTTCCTTTGTAGGAGCCTTGTGAACCCATGTATCTCCCTTGGGCTACTTCCCCTTATCCTCCCCCATGGTTGTACCGTTTCTGAGCATCATGTTTACATTCAGGGCTTCTTCGCGTAGTTCAGACCTCACCATTTGGATATTCTAAGTTGGAGGAGGCGAGAGTACCCCTTTTTCATGCATCTGTGTGATCAATGTAGGATAATCTACTTCTTCATGATCGAATTCAACACAGTATGAATAGGATATTCTCATTGGGTTGGTACAATCACAGGAGTAGTGCCCTGCTCCTCTGTAATTGTCACAAATTATTGTCCACGGCCCCTTCCTGGTCCCATTTCTCCTCATCCTCAACCACGCCCCTAAAATCTAGCATGCGCCATCCCCACAGCTGGGTCGAGGGCTCGCGTTTTTGTCTTCATTTTATAGGCTGGGGTCTGATCCATCATTAACTGTTAGCTACAATAAGTACGCTTTCCGTGGCCCACCAACCTAAAAAAATTACAAAACAGTTGTTGGGGTGCCTGTGTATACTTCTGCAACAAATGACAATTATCCATCGTGTGCTTTCCTCCTATCTGACATATCGTGAACCATAATGCAAGTGCTGCACTCAGCCCTGCCTATGCCTCTGGTCTCAACGACATTGGCCCCCCTCCTTCCAATTAGTTCACAAATACAGGATAGTGATCCTTGTCATGGTCCTGGCCCTTGCATTTTATGCACCATACTTCCTCGCGCGCCTCTGGCCATGGTGCCCTATCCTACTTCAAGCTCTGCAATTCTATGCAGAGATTCTATAGTTGCATGTGGATTTACTAAAATCCTAGCCTCGAGTCCTATATCAATGTCTCATGCAACCTTATCGCCATCTTTAATGCTTCAACCTGGGTAGAAAGTTTCTGTTGTGACAACACCATCCTTAGGTGCAGTGTTAGGGATGCCATGAACCATGTGCGATGTTGTGCATCCGTGAGTGTCATATTAGCCTCATAGATCATACTCTTCAATCACTGATCCAGATCCCAGGGAGTCTCACCTAGAAGCATCGAGATCTCTTTAAACCTGATGATTGACCATGTCTCTGATTTCAACTGGCTAAATTTGTTGTTCAGTTCATTCTAGATCTCTGTTATTCCTACATTTGGGTGATCATTAGAGTGCTTGATATACCATGTCAGTGCATCATCCTGTAGTACACTCATCAATGTAGCCTTCTTAATGTTGTTGTCCGTGACCCCTTGTGCTTCCCACACTGCCCTTACCACGAACCAGAACTAGTCTGGATCCTCATTTCCTACTCCTCGGAATACAGGTAGCTTGATCATGCTCACCCTATTGAACTGTGGCAGTGGTGGAGGTGGAGTCAGTGGAGATAGAGGTGAGGGAGGTGAAGTGGGTGGTGGCGTGGGTGGGGGTGGTAACTGCAAAATGTGCTACCTTATCAAATTGACTAGACTTCATGGAGAGACCCAAGCGAGCTCTTTCTTGCTCTCTCCAAAAGGTGAAATTAAAGGGTTGTTTCCTATTTCCCGACTAACTTTTCATGGATATCTGTGGAGTTCTGTTTTCCTATGTCATGAACTCATGAATTTTCTTGTCTAACTACTCTTGAGTTTCCTTCTTTTTTGGGTTCCAGTGGCATGACATTATACATCCCTTAGGCAGATCCCAGTCCTGGAAATGGAACAACTTGTTGGCTACGTGGGGATTGACCCAAGTTTAGCAGTGATTTTAGCCAAGAAAATCCTGGTACTACTGGTCCTTTTGGCAACAGTCTATGGACCGCGAACTGAGGTCTCACTTGAAGTATTATGGGAGGGTGTTGGAACCAGGTTTCTGCACCCTAGGGATGTCTTGATGAGGGTTCTGAAGGTTCGCAATCCTAATCTCCATGCTACGCTGCTCCGCACAACTTTCTATTATTTGCAACCCATGTGCACCTTCGTATTATTTTGATTCAATCCTTACTGTTCTATTATATTAGTGCTTAACTTAGTTTGTGCAGGCCCAATATTCTTATTACTTATTCAACTTCCCAATTAGCATGAGTACTCGAAAACAATATAAATGTATAAAGATAACCAGAACATAGAAATATGGATCTACAAACAGATGCACGATAATATTAATCAATCTTATCTTTTTTAATGCTCAAGTTTTGTTACAAACCCAACTCTGCCCTGCACACTAAGCTGTAGGGGTCCGCGCACTCAGCTGTGGACTCTACTAGGCCTCTGCACGCTCAGCTGTGGACTCTACTAGGCCTCTACGCACTTATCTGCAGAGCGTTTACCTACCACTATGACCCAATACACTTCAAACTCACTTCTATCTTCTAACCATGCCTTTGCATCTATTTGTTACTTATCAAAAACTAAGACTTCCTTTACACTTAGAGCCTAGCTGTATTTATACAATCCCATGGTCTGCAGACCATGGGTAGGTTGACACACTTTACATTAAATTACATTAACTTAGGGTAGACAACCATAGACTCTCATGCTCTGTGCCCACTTTTAGTGGGGTCTTTACATTACACTTGACTAAAATTCAGGCTTCAAGCCCTAAAAATATCCTATGGGGGGATCCGCTGCCCAACAGACACCTTATGGGATGAAGCTACACATACTGCAATAAATATTCTCAGCAAGGATCATGTTCGTGTGAACAGTGATACAACTACATATGAAATTTGGTATGGTAAGCCTCCCACTATAAATCATTTTAGAGTTTTTCGAAGAAAATGTCTCATAAATAATGATGAAAAACTTGGTAAGTTTGAACCTAGAGGAGATGAAGGAATACTTCTTGGTTACTCATCTAGAATCAAAGGATACAAATGTTACAATAAGAGACTTCGAAAAATTGTTGAATGCATTGATATTGGGATTGATGAAGCATTTACAGATCCAAAAAAGATAACATCAACAAAAGAGGATGATGATGATGAATTATTTCCCACATCAAGTCATAATGATATAGAACAAGAAACTAATAAAGTAGCAGAAGAAGACACATCAGACAAAGTAAGTGCTCCATCCAGGTACGTTTAAAAGAATCATCCATAAACTCAAATTCTAGGAGAAAAGGAATCTTGGGTACAAATTGGAATAACTCTTGTAGGATCTTCTAGTTATCTATCTTTATTATCCACCATTGAACCAAAAATCTAAATGAAGCTAGTAAAGATGAATGTCGGGTTAAGGCCGTGAATGAAGAACTTGATATAAATTAAAAAGAACGATACTTGGGAATTGGTTCCAAGGCCTCATGATAAAAATGTTATTGGGACAAAATGGATATTCAAAAATAAGTTCAATGAAAATGGAGAGGTCATTAGGAACAAAGCTATACTTGTTTGTAAAGGTTATGCTCAACAAGAAGGTATAGACTTTGAAGAAACATTTGCACCAGTAGCCAAACTAGAAGCCATAAGAATGTTTATTTCATTTTCAAGTTTTTGAAATTTTAAAGTTTATCAAATGGATGTAAAATCTACTTTCCTTAATGGAGATCTAGGGGATGAAGTACATATTGAACAACCAGAAGGATTCATTTTAGGGAATGATGAAAACCTTGTATGCAAACTCAAAAAGTCTTTATATGGGATAAAACAATCTCCATGGGCATGGTATTATCGTCTTGACAAATATCTTCAACACCAAGCTTTCACAAAAGGATCCACAAACAACAACTTGTACATAAAAATTTAGGGTGATAAACTACTAATTATTGTTGTTTATGTTGATGATATCATCTTTGGCAGTGATGAAGAATCTATGAGTAAAAACTTTACTTCTGTTATGCAACAAGAATTTGAAATGTCTTTACTTGGGGAACTAACCTATTTTCTTGGTCTACAAGTTCAATAAGAAAAAGGTGGCATCTTTCTCTTGCAAATAAAATATCTCAAGCAAATTTTGAAGAAGTATGGGATGGAAGATTGCAAACCTGTATGTACTCCCATGATGACAGGATGTAGCCTCAATTCTAATGATGATTCTCCCATATTTAACCAACTAGAGTACAAGTTTATGATTGGATTTTTTCTTTATCTAACAGGTACCAAACCAAATATCATGCATACAGCTGGGATTGATGGGCGTTTCCAAGCCAATCCAAAGGAATCACATCTTCAAGTAGTAAATAGAACATTCAAATATATCCAAGGAACCCAAGACTGTGTTCTATGGTATCCTAAAGATGCAGATGTTACCATTCATGCATAAATGGATGCAGATTGGGTGGGAAATGTTGATGATCGAAAAAGCACTAGTGCAGGTGCATTTTACATGGTGCCCCAATTGGTATCTTGGTTCAGAAAGAAACAAAGTTCCATTGCCCTATCTATAGCAGAAGAAGAATGTGTGGTTGTTGCATCTTTTTGCACACAACTTCTCTGGATGATGCAAATATTAGAGGATATACAAATCAAATTTTCTCCACCCATCTCCATCCCATGTGATAATACAAGTGCTATTAGTATTTCAAAAAATCCTACTATGCACTCCAAGACCAAGCATATTCCTATATCACTTTCTACGGGAACAAGTGCTTGAACAAACGGTTAAATTGGAGTATGTTCCCTACAAAGAACACATTTCTAATATATTTATTAAGCCTCTTCCCAGAGAAGCATTTGAATATCTCAGATAGAAACTGGGAGTTGTCTCTGCCTCATTTTGCTGTTAATCTAGTCTTCTAAGTCTAAAGGTGAAAACTCAAAGGTTGCTTTCTATACGCGGGGTTCATGAAGTATACTCACATATATATGTGAGTTTCTTTGCAGACAATTGTGTATGATTTTCTCTAAGAGAAAAATAGTGGGAAGGACTAAAGATCAGCCTTTGACATGCTTCTAATAGTTATGATTTGATTTTTCTTGGTCTGGTGTTGATGGGTACAGTCTATTGATATGGTACTGAGTT
Organism: Pinus taeda; assembly: GCA_000404065.3. Classification (NCBI taxonomy): domain Eukaryota; kingdom Viridiplantae; phylum Streptophyta; class Pinopsida; order Pinales; family Pinaceae; genus Pinus; species Pinus taeda. Next base: position 25,401 of record APFE031135617.1, read on the forward strand.
GTGCTTTTCCCATTTCTATTTATCTAATTGATGAAGATTCTTTGATGAATGAGTTGTTGTTATCGGGAAAACTAGTGTCCATTCAAAGCTACTAGTCCCACTAAGATGGGCAGTTATCTTAGAAACAAATAAACCAAAGCTACTTGTGTTTTCATTATGAGAGATAGATGAGAGAGAAGTAGAGAGTACCAACCTCAGTCTTTCGCTTGGCTCCTTGCTTGTTTCCTCCCTCCTTTGACAAAGCTTTGCCACTCCTACCTTACCTATCCCGCTTCAAAGAACACCTGTAGAGTCAAAGCAGCATAATGCCATCAAAGCATAGAGATCTATAACCATAAACAATATAGGATCAGATGTATATTAACCATACAAATGCATATATCAATACAAGATTCAGAAATATATAAGAATATAGAGGAAAACTCAAATAGCTTTATTGACAGAAGTAGTAGAGGAGAGGATTACAACCCAACAGTCTAGCCCAGCACCATCCTCCCAGCATGAAATCTCTCTTCACCTCATGAAAAGTTAGATCACCCAACAATACAATGTTGCAGAGAGAAACTGACAACACTTCCTTACAAAATACAAAATTCCAGCCCCTTGGATCTCTAAGATGAGGGATCCATATATAGATATTTGCAGGTGGGTGAGTCAACTTTTGGGATTTCAATTAGTGTCATTTCTTTGATAGTTCTTGGTTCCACTTGGAGATTTCATGATCTCTTACTCATCTGTGGGAGAATTCAGAGAGACAAGTGTCAAATGGGAAGTTTCTAGAAGATTCTTTGGGTTTCCACCTAGCTAACTGCCTTTGCCATTTGTCTACTCTCGCTCATCGCACACTACAGAAGGGATTTTTAGTATGCATTGCACTTTTTGCATATATAAGGTGAGATGCATCGCACCTTTAGCACTGAGTAGTCTGTATGGTCCAGTTTTGACTAGTTCTAAGTAGTTTTTCAGGGAGAACTTCTGGGAGATGATGTAATCAGCTGAACTTGTTCCTTTAGGTTATGAAGCAACAATTTTAGGGGTTTAGAAGCCCTTGGTTTATGGAAATATGAGATTGGGGTTGCAGTGCCCAAATATGTCTATAACAGTTGCCCCCTAAAGCATAAGGTCGTAAATATTCTGACGTCGGGAGAAATGCATTATCATGAGGATCCGAGGTTTTTCAAACTGGAAGGTGACCTATAATAAGATACAATACAATACATTATCTTCATAATATTTTCATGATCTAGCTAAGACCAACATTCCCATGCTCAGCTTTATAAATTCATTCTTATGTACATATGACAGACAACTGTCTATGTGATAGACTGATGATTCTGGTAGAGCTGTCATCCTTTGGCTTGGATGATTATTTGTGCAACTATGATATACATTTGATGTCTTTATTTTCCTAGATATATTGCAGCCTGAATGGATGAAACCAGATCCAGGATCTTCAAACTGGTTCAATCTTTGCCTGACATACAAGTCAATCCATGTGAAAAGATGTTCTAATGTAGAGCATGGAAAGACATCGCCTAATTACCAGCCAAGATGTAAGTTGTTAGCAGGAGCAAGAGGAAACATCAATAATGATAATGAACCTCAAGGTACTGTAGTACAATTCACGTGGTGTGAATACATGAGTCGATGTCGAACACCATGCAAAATCGTCTGGTCGAAGTCCATTGATGTAAACCTATCACCAGAAGTGAGAAATTTTCCATTGAGGCATACAAGCTTCAAATTACTGAAAAGGTCGTTCCTAATTCAACTTCTTGGATAATGAGCTGACTTAAACAAGAAGTGACCCATCGTAGAAGGGCCTTAATGAATCCCATATCTACGACATGTAATGGAGAAAATGATTTTGTGGAGGTGAAAACGATCTAATGATACAAGGTTTAGGGTGGTGGTCATGAAAGAATGAAGCGTGAAGGTATTGCAATGGATGAGATGTTAGTTGGGTTGGTGAATTTTCTCAGAAACTTCTCTTGAACATATTGGTGACACTAAAATGTATTGGTAGCGTAAACCCTAACAATGGATGGTACGGAAGACCAATGGTGATGTGACTGGTGAACAGAATAACCCAACCCAACTCAATCATGGTGATCGAGTGAGAGTGTCATGTTCAAGAGCAACCTGTTGCCAATGAAGTTCTTCAAGTTTTCTTCCCAATTTTTCCCCAGTCGTTTCTGACCAATACCTCTTTATTTTTGTCAAGTTTAAGGAGGATAACATATGCTTGTTCTATAATTTTCCCTTCAGGCAAACCTGTCGCTATGTTTTAACGAGCTTAGCGACAATGAAACTCGCTCTTGTCTGTAATGGAAAAGTTTGTCGCTATTATTTTAACAAGTTTAACGAAAAAGACAACTTGGTCCTTTTCAATTTTAGAGATCCTGAAAAGAGATCGAAGGGAAACTCCAGTAATCCTTTTTCATAGTATAATCCCTTAAGCTTAAAAAGGTATAAAATAATATGAAAGGGACGAATTTTCTGATCACTTTAACGAGCCGAAAAAGACAAGTGCTCGATCGTTTTGTGTAATGATCCCTCAAGTCCAAAATATTAAAATCTAGAGGATGGATGGCACTTCCAATGACTTTAACAAGCTGGAGAGGCCAATTTCTTGGCAATCTTTTTATATTTTACAAGTCTAAAAAGAGCTTAAAGAGATTCGTCTTTGAGGAACGAATGATATTTTGGGTAGCAACTACTTGCAGGTCAGGTTTGGAACTTTTCAATCGTGGCAGTGTAAAGAAGATGGAGCGCGGACTGAGGTCTCACTCGAAGTAGTATGGGAGGGTGTTGGAACCAGGTTTCTGCACCCTAGGGATGTCTTGATGAGGGTTCTGGAGGTTTGCAATCCTAATCTCCATGCTACGCTACTCCGCACAACTTTCTATTATTTGCAACCCATGTGCACCTTCATATTATTTTGATTCAATCCTTACTGTGCTATTATATTAGTGCTTAACTTAGTTTGTGCAGGCCCAATATTCTTATTACTTATTCAACTTCCAAATTAGCATGAGTACTCAAAAACAATATAAATGCATAAAGATAACCAGAACATAGAAATATGGATCTACAAACAGATGCACAATAATATTAATCAATCTTATCTTTTTTAATGCTCAAGTTCTGTTGCAAACCCAACTTTTCCCTGCACACTAAGCTGTAAGGGTCCGCGCACTCAGCTGTGGAATCTACTAGGCCTCTGCGCACTCAGCTGCGGACTCTACTAGGCCTCTGCGCACTTATCTGCAGAGCGTTTACCTACCACTATGACCCAATACACTTCAAACTCACTTCTATCTTCTAACCATGCCTTTGCATCTATTTGTTACTTATCAAAAACTAAGACTTCCTTTACACTTAGAGCCTAGGTGTATTTATACAATCCCATGGTCCGCAGACCATGGGTAGGTTGACACACTTTACATTAAATTACATTAACTTAGGGCAGACAACCGTAGACTCTCATGCTCTGTGCCCACATTTCGTGGGGTATTTACATTACACTTGACTAAAATTCAGGCTTCAAGCCCTAAAAATATGCTATGGGGGGATCCGCTGCCCAACAGACACCTTATGGGGTGAAGCTACACATACCGCAATAAATATTCTCAGCAAGGATCATGTTCGTGTGAACAGTGATACAACTACGTATGAACTTTGGTATGGTAAGCCTCCCACTATAAATCATTTTAGAGTTTTTCGAAGAAAATGTCTCATAAATAATGATGAAAAACTTGGTAAGTTTGAACCTAGAGGAGATGAAGGAATACTTCTTGGTTACTCATCTAGAATCAAAGGATACAAATGTTACAATAAGAGACTTCGAAAAATTGTTGAATGCATTGATGTTGTGATTGATGAAGCATTTACAGATCCAAAAAAGATAACATCAACAAAAGAGGATGATGATGATGAATTATTTCCCACATCAAGTCATAATGATATAGAACAAGAAACTAATAAAGCAGCAGAAGAAGACACATCAGACAAAGTAAGTGCTCCATCCAGGTACGTTTAAAAGAATCATCCATAAACTGAAATTCTAGGAGAAAAGGAATCTTGGGTACAAATTGGAATAACTCTTGTAGGATCTTCTAGTTATCTATCTTTATTATCCACCATTGAACCAAAAAATGTAAATGAAGCTAGTAAAGATGAATGGCGGGTTAAGGCCACGAATGAAGAACTTGATCAAATTAAAAAGAACGATACTTGGGAATTCGTTCCAAGGCCTCATGATAAAAATGTTATTGGGACAAAATGGATATTCAAAAATAAGTTCAATGAAAATGGAGAGGTCATTAGGAACAAAGCTACACTTGTTTGTAAAGGTTATGCTCAACAAGAAGGTATAGACTTTGAAGAAACATTTGCACTAGTAGCCAAACTAGAAGCCATAAGAATGTTTATTTCATTTTCAAGTTTTTGAAATTTTAAAGTTTATCAAATGGATGTAAAATCTACTTTCCTTAATGGATATCTAGGGGATGAAGTATATATTGAACAACCAGAAGGATTCATTTTAGGGAATGATGAAAACCTTGTATGCAAACTCAAAAAGGCTTTATATGGGATAAAACAATCTCCATGGGCATGGTATTATCGTCTTGACAAATATCTTCAATGCCAAGCTTTCATAAAAGGATGCACAAACAACAACTTGTACATAAAAATTTAGGGTGATAAACTGCTAATTATTGTTGTTTATGTTGATGATATCATCTTTGGCAGTGATGAGGAATCTATGAGTCAAAACTTTACTTCTGTTATGCAACAAGAATTTGAAATGTATTTACTTGGGGAACTAACCTATTTTCTTGGTCCACAAGTGCAATAAGAAAAAGGTGGCATCTTTCTCTTGCAAAAAAAATATCTCAAGCAGATTTTGAAGAAGTATGGGATGGAAGATTGCAAACCTGTATGTAATCCCATGATGACAGGATGTAGCCTCAATTCTAATGATGATTCTCCCATAGTTAACCAACTAGGGTACAAGTCTATGATTGGAATTTTTCTTTATCTAATAGGTACCAAACCAAATATCATGCATACAACTGGGATTGATGGGCGTTTCCAAGCCAATCCAAAGGAATCACATCTTCAAGTAGTAAATAGAATATTCAAATATATCCAAGGAACCCAAGACTGTGTTCTATGGTATCCTAAAGATGCAGATGTTACCATTCATACATAAATGGATGCATATTGGGTGGGAAATGTTGATGATCGGAAAAGCACTAGTGGAGGCGCATTTTACATGGTGCCCCAATTGGTATCTTGGTTCAGAAAGAAACAAAGTTCCATTGCCCTATCTATAGCAGAAGGAGAATGTGTGGTTGTTGCATCTTTTTGCACACAACTTCTCTGGATGATGCAAACATTACAAGATATACAAATCAAATGTTCTCCACCCATCTCCATCCCATGTGATAATACAAGTGCTATTAGTATTTCAAAAACTCCTACTATGCACTCCAAGACCAAGCATATTCCTATATCACTTTCTACGGGGACAAGTGGTTGAACAAACAGTTAAATTGGAGTATGTTCCCTACAAAGAACACATTTCTAATATATTTATTAAGCCTCTTCCCAGAGAAGCATTTGAATATCTCAGATAGAAACTGGGAGTTGTCTCTGCCTCATTTTGTTGTTAATCTAGTCTTCTAAGTCTAAAGGTGAAAACTCAAAGGTTGCTTTCTATACGCGGGGTTCATCAAGTATACTCACCTATATATGTGAGTTTCTTTGCAGACAATTGTGTATGATTTTCTATAAGAGAAAAATAGTGGGAAGGACTCAAGATCAGCCTCTGACATGCTTCTAATAGCTATGATTTGATTTTTCTTGGTCTAGTGTTGATGGGTACAGTCTATTGATATGGTACTGAGTTGTGTTTTTCTCCTTTCTATTTATCTAATTGATGAAGATTCTTTGATGAATGAGTTGTTGTTATCGAGAAAACTAGTGTCCATTCAGAGCTACTAGTCCCACTAAGATGGGCAGTTATCTTAGAAACAAATAAACTAAAGCTACTTGTGTTTTCATTATGAGAGATAGATGAGAGAGAAGTAGAGAGTACCAACCTCAGTCTTTCGCTTGGCTCCTTGCTTGTTTCCTCCCTCCTGTGACAGAGCTTTGCCAATCCTACCTTACCTATCTCGCTTCAAAGAACACCTGTAGAGTCAAAGCAGCATAATACCATCAAAGCATAGAGATCTATAACCATAAACAATATACGATCAGATGTATATTAACCATACAAATGCATATATAAATACAAGATTCAGAAATATATAAGAATATAGAGGAAAACTCAAATAGCTTTATTGACAGAAGTAGTAGAGGAGAGGATTACAACCAAACAGTCTAGGCCAGCGGCATCCTCCCAGCATGAAAGCTCTCTTCACCTCATGAAAAGTTAGATCACCCAACAATACAATGTTGCAGAGAGAAACTGACAACACTTCCTTACAAAATACAAAATTCCAGCCCCTTGGATCTCTAAGATGAGGGATCCATATATAGATATTTGCAGGTGGGTGAGTCAAATTTTGGGATTTCAATTAGTGTCATTTCTCTGATAGTTCTTGGTTCCACTTGGAGATTTCATGATCTCTTACTCATCTATGGGAGAATTCAGAGAGGCAAGTGTCAAATGGGCAGTTTCTAGAAGATTCTTTGGGTTTCCACCCAGCTAACTTCCTCTGCCATTTGTTTACTCTCACTCATCGCACACTACAGAAGGGATTTTTAGTATGCATTGCACTTTTTGCATATAGAAGGTGAGATGCATCGCACCTTTAGCACTAAGCAGTCTGTATGGTCCAGTTTTGACTAGTTCTGAGTAGTTTTTCAGGGAGAACTTCTGGGAGATGATGTAATCAGCTGAACTTGTTCCTTTAGGTTATGAAACAAAAATTTTAGGGGTTTAGAAGCCCTTGGTTTATGGAAATATGAGATTGGGGTTGCAGTGCCCAAATATGTCTATAACAGTTGCCCCCTAAAGCATAAGGTTGTAAATATTCTGATGTCGGGTGAAATGCATTATCATGAGGATCCGAGGTTTTTCAAACTGGAAGGTGACCTATAATAAGATACAATACAATACATTATCTTCATAATATTTTCATGATCTAGCTAAGGCCAACATTCCCATGCTCAGCTTTATAAATTCATTCTTATGTACATATGACAGACAACTGTCTTTGTGATAGACTGATGATTCTGGTAGAGCTGTCATCCTTTGGCTTGGATGATTATTTGTGCAACTATGATATACATTTGATGTCTTTATTTTCCTAGATATATTGCAGCCTGAATGGATGAAACCAGATCCGGGATCTTCAAATTGGTTCAATCTTTGCCTGATGTACAAGTCAATCCATGTGAAAAGATGTTCTGATGTAGAGCATGGAAAGACATCGCCTAATTACCAGCCAAGATGTAAGTTGTTAGAAGGAGCGAGAGGAAACATCAATAATGATAATGAACCTCAAGGTACTGTAGTACAATTCACATGGTGTGAATACATGAGTCGATGTTGAACACCATGAAAAATCGTCTGGTCAAAGTCCATTGATGTAAACCTATCACCGGAAGTGAGAAATTTGCCATTGAGGCATGCAAGCTTCAAAGTACTGAAAAGGTCGTTCCTAATTCAACTTCTTGGATAATGAGCTGACTTAAACAAGAAGTGACCCATCGTAGAAGGGCCTTAATGAATCCCATATCTACGACATGAAATGGAGAAAATGATTTTATGGAGGTGAAAGCGATCTAATGATACAAGGTTTACGGTGGCGGTCATGAAAGAATGAAGCGTGAAGGTATTGCAATGGATGAGATGTTAGTTGGGTTGGTGAATTTTCTCAGAAACTTCTCTTGAACATATTGGTGACACTAAAATGTATTGGTAGCGTAAACCCTAACAATGGATGGTACGGAAGACCAACGGTGATGTGACTGGTGAACAGAATAACCCAACCCAACTCAATCATGGTGATTGAGTGAGAGTGACATGTTCAAGAGCAACTTGTTGCCAATGAATTTCTTCAAGTTTTCTTCCCAATTTTTCCCCAGTCGTTTCTGACCAATACCTCTTTATTTTTGTCAAGTTTAAGGAGGATAACATATTCCTCTTCTATAATTTTCCTTTCGAGCAAACCTGTCGCTATGTTTTAATGAGCTTAGCGATAGTGAAACTCGCTCGTGTCTGTAATGGAAAATTGTGTCGCTATTATTTTAACAAGTTTAACGAAAAAGACAACTTGGTCCTTTTCAATTTTAGAGATCTTGAAAAGAGATTGAAGGGAAACTCTAGTAATCCTTTTTCATAGTATAATCCCTTAAGCTTGAAAAGGTATAAAATAATATGAAAGGGATGAATTTTCTGATCACTTTAACGAGCTGAAAAAGACAAGTGCTCGATCTTTTTGTGTAATGATCCCTCAAGTCCAAAATATTGAAATCTAGAGGATGGATGGCACTTCCAATGACTTTAACAAGCTGGAGAGGCCAATTGCTTGGCAATCTTTTTATATTTTACAAGTCTAAAAAGAGCTTAAAAGAGATTCGTCTTTGAGGAACGAGTGATATTTCGGGTAGCAACTACTTCCTGGTAAGGTTTGGAACTTTTCAATCATGGCAGTGTAATGAAGATGGATAATAGAATCACTCATTGCAACTGTTCCTCAAAAGGGTAAACAATCAAGTGGAGGCGTATGATCGACTAAAAAGTGGAGGTGATTGTAAGAACATGACCAAGGCTCAAAGGCTGATGGTAATGCGATCACAAAGGTTATTTACTGGAAGTGGGTTCATTTTTTAATGAGCTTAAACTTTGGGGGAACATATGCTCATAACTAGGTTTATCTTTTAACGAGCTTGAACTTTGTGGAAATATTTCTCGTGATAATAGTCAAAGATGTTTGATTCACCATTAACACTATGTTCTCTTGATGGTCATACTACCTGTTCAATTGTTCCATCAAACTAATTAGAAATGTACATACATGCTTGAAAATGAGTAAAAAACTAAAAAGTTAATTGAATTACGTGAGAATAACATAAAAGTAGTTTTTACCTCTCATTTTAGCATTTCATTCAAATTTGGGATTATTGGAGCTCTGGAGGTGTTTTTCCACCTCGATTTTCATCAGCTGATTCTGGGAGATTCTATGGACGATTTTTGGCACCGTCTAGACTAGGTAGGAGCTAAACTTGAGCTCTTCAATTGCATTCTTTCCTTTTCTAATTTTGAGCATGTTTTCCTACTTTTCTGAGCCTCTGGGATTTGAACATTTCATTCAATCCCCATCGCACCTAGTACACATTGAAAGGTGTGATGCATACTAAGCTGGCCATTGGCCAGTTAGTATGCATCCCACCCAGTACATAGCTAGGGTGTGATGGGCATAAGGAGGAAAGTTTGTGCACTGATCTTGATGGAATTTTTGCCTATTTTTTCCTAAATTAGGATCCTAATTCTTCTCTTGTTTGTTTTTCAAAGATTCATCAGAGCAACATGGTCATTACATGGCATGAACACGAGCATGAAGAGGAGGATATGATTGCCTTACATGACCCAGGTATGGTAACTACATTGCGGAACTATGGCTTGCTCAAGTTCTTTCGCATATCTAGCGTGAGGCAACAAATCAACTTGTTGCAATATCTTCTCGATGCCTGGGATCCTACCAACCAAGTGTACTAGATTAGAGGTAAATCCATCCCTTTGAATATTGAGGACATCTACTTTTTGACCGGTTTGTCAAGGTGTGGTGCCCCTCTCTCACTATCAGGTTCTGCTAATGGGGGTGAATCCATGAGGGATTACATTCACTGATATTGTAGAGATGGATCTCAGCCGAGCAGGAATGGGAAGATCAATATTAGAGACATTACTAACCACTCCTTGACGACTATATTATTCAGCTTTGCTAGATTGTTTGGTAGAGAGTCTCTTCACTTGGCCAACAAGTCCTATATGCAGTATGCCTTGGAATGCCTTGAACCAAAGGTATTCAACTGGTATGATGCAGTACTTCTGGTGATAAAGCAAAATCTTACCTAGGTGAAGAACATAAGTTCCAAGACCTTTGGTTATGGTTATATTCTAATTACTTTCGCCTTGGAGAAGATCCCACTGATGTAGCCACAATACATTTCACTCAGAGTGCCAACAATGACAGAATGACAGATGCAGAGATGGGTTGATCTTATGGCCAGACATGCTGGTCAATCACAGATTTCATTCTCTAATGCCTTATTCGAGTGGTTAAACCATCAGCAGATGGTTTATGCCGAGTATCCATATGCCGGGATGGATTTCTGGGGTGACCTAGATTTGGTGCTTTTGGCTGGTGAGCGGTGGGGTGTCATAGGTAAAAATATCTGACCATGTCTCTATTTATTACTTTTGTAATGTTATTGTGTTTTTTAACTGTTATCAAGACTAATCAAAACTCATGTATTCATGTAGATATCGGACCAGTTTGACTAGCGGTGCGCCTGAGGGTAGCAGCTGTCGTTCCAGTAGGGGAGGCTGTAGGGAGGGCTATCATTCATGATCTGGATGTAGACTAGAACCTTGCAGTATTGTAGGATCAGATCAAGGGCCTCACCCTTGGCATTTTGGATGTGAGGACTGACTAGTTACCTCTGAGATTACAAAGCCATACTACTGGAATGCCGAGTCCATGGTGTTACACAGTAAAATGTCACTACCATCATGTCAGTCTCCCTACTATGCCATAAAACCACATTCACCTCACTTATGCCCTCTGGAATGGCTAAAAACCCTCTTTGCCTAAGTTAATTGAATCATCACGTCTGTTCATTAAATAACCGCGCTAACTGGCGGAGGATAATGTAATTGCTGCGCTGCCAGCGCGGAAGCACACGTGTTTTCCGCGCTGGTCCAATTTCACGGACAGCGCGCCCTCCGCTTGTATCATTGAGCACTGGCCAGACCTCTTCTATAATAGATCTGCAATGCCAGTATGCCAACCCAGTTTTGCACCCGCGCTGATCCTGTTTAGGCAAATTTGTTCTAACAGCCAACCTTCCAGATGACTCCAGACTTGG
>APFE031135617.1:42299-66583 GCA_000404065.3 Pinus taeda
GAGATTTGCTTCAAAGGTGAATGCTTGGAAGACATGCTGGCTGGACCCTCTAGAGAAGGACTCAGCGTCAGGACTTCGGTTGTACCTTACTCTATTTTCTGATCAATAAAGATAGATGACTACTCTTATGGTTCCATTTCCATTTGTCCTATGAATGATTAATGTAAATTGTATCCTTCCTGACTGATACATAGTTGTTTTTAGTATATTTTATGCTTGTGTTTGCTCTCTCTTTGCTTGTGGAGGTGTCCGTTCGCGAGGATAGTGGAGGACTGTGATCGGCTGGAGCGAAGGAGCGAGAGGATCATCTCTTCGACAAACATAGCACTGGAATCCAAGTAGGTTTCTTTTACCCACTTGTTAATTACAACTAGGAACCTGCAATGTAGCATTGTTTCATTGTTGCTAGACCCCCTTTGGGCTAGTGGGGATTGCCTCTATCCGTAGAGGGGATTTACCTCTCCAACACATGGACTAGGCTCCTACGTATGATCACATAGGTGGTGACTTGTTATCACCAACACCATTACTCTAGGGAGTCTTCCAACATTTTTTGAGTTTTTGGGTGGTGTGACCAATTTTGTCCTGGACACAGAACATTTTGTAAAATATATAAACAATTAAATATATTTTTGATTTTTGGAGCTTTATTTTGGTTAAGTTATTTGATCCTAATGCAAATGTTGATGAAATATTTTTCTTTTATAAATGTCGCAAATGTATATCTAACACATAATTTTCTAATGAATCAGTTAATGTGTTTAAGCTTCTGGAAATGTGTTGATATTGAATGGAATCAAACTACCTTTCCAAAATCCCGACCCTTAGGAACATACGATAGATAGCTGGATTCTGAGCAGAATAGATGCGAGTAAGTTGTAGGATGATGAGTTGTGAGTCTAGCCTAATGTCAAGTCAGCGTATGCCATGTACGATGGCATCGGAGAGGAGTTCTATCAACGCACTATATTCAGTGATGTTGTTTGTTGACCGACCAATACATACCCCTCTTAAACTCACTAACTCGCCGCTTGGATCAAAGATGGCCCAGGTTGCAGAAGATAGGTTCTGCATACTACGACTAGCTCTGTCGGCATATCCAACAAATGATTCCAATAGGTTCAACATCTGCAACAAATGAAAAAGTCGATTACCTAACCAAAATGATCAGTCTTGATGAAAACAAAAATGTAATAAAGGCATATGAAGATATTACTACGCTTAGTCAAGCATAGTAACACTTAAGGTACAATCCATTTTGAGGTTGCGACAATGGGAACCCGTTGTAATCTACTGGCTCGTAGGCTCCTTTTGCTAAGACTTGATTAAGAATGTAGGGACCAATCCACAATGATTGGAACTTACCTGCTCCTAATTTAACGGATTCCTGATCATAAAGTAAGACCAGGTCACCTTCTGAGAAGACACGGCATTTGACATTCTTGTCAAACTTCACCTTGACTCATTTCTTATGAGTTTCCTTAGCTAAGGTGGCCTCATGACGGATTTCATCCAATTGGATTAGTTCCAACAAATGAGCCTTTTGCTTCGAAGTTCCGGGGAGAAGGTCGACTGTGAGCTTGAGAGATGAAATCTCACACCGAATCTGTAAGACTATTTCCAGGCCATACACCAGCTAAAAGGGTGTAAATCCGGTAGCATTTCTTACCAATGTCTAGTATGCCCACAAGGCCGAGTACAGGACTAGGTGCCAACTCTGTTTATGGACTCCAATCATCTTTTGCAGCATACACTTCAGGACTTTGTTGATTGCCTCAAATTGTCCATTAGCTTGCAAATAATACGGAGTGGAACTATCACGGGATAGTCCTAATTTGGTAGCTAATTAAACCATCATGTGATTGCGGAAATGTGATCCATGATCTGTGACTATAGCTTGTGGAGCACTGAATCTGGAGACTACATGATTAAAAAAGAAAAGAGTAGTCGTTTCACCGCTATTGTTTAATGTAGGCATCGCCTCAGCCCATTTCGTGAAATAGTCAACTGCGACAATGATATACCCATCCCACCAGCCGAGGTTGGGTTACATGTCATGAAATCTAAGCCCCATTTGGCAAATTGCCCAACCACAAGTACTGGATGTAGAGGTGCGGGTGATATTCTGGTTTCGCGGTCGAAGATTTGACAAGGATGGCAACTTCTGACTGCAGTTATGCAATCTTTGAACATTATTGGCCAGAAGTAACCTACCTGTAAAAATTTTTGTGCCATAGCATAACCAAATTGATGCCCCCCACATGCACCTGAATGACAATCATTGAGGACTTTTTTGACCTCCTCATGGGCGAGGCACCTTCGCAGAACTGTATTGATACCACGAAGGTAAAGTGCATCCCCGACGATCATGTAGTCTTTTGTTTGGTATTGAGTACGTCATTGTTTTGAGCGAGAGGTATTAGGCCTATATGTTTGGGTTTGGAGATAGATGATTATATCTCCATACCATGAATCACTCGATGATATCAGAAACAAAGATTCATCCACGATTGATGCTTTGGATGATGAATCATTGGATGATGATGTGAAGTCGCATAGTAACTCTGTGAGAACTAGAGATTTCTTTGATTTGTATTTTACGAATTCCAGATCAAACTCTTGCAAAATAGCTATTCATTTTGAATATTTGCCCCCAAGTAACTGACACAACAAGATGTAAGTCATAGGGTTGCAATCTGACAAAATGGTACTTTTGCGAAAGAGGATATAGTGTCCAAATCTCTGTACTACTTAAACAGCTGCAAGAGCCAACTTTTCAACATAGGAGTACTTGGTTTTTGTATCATCTAAGTTTCGACTTAAATAATAGATAGGATGTTCAATTCCATTGTCTTCTTGAACTAAAACCATTGCGATGGTTGTATCTGCCGCAACTAAATAGAGGTTAAAGTCTTATTGATAGTCAGGAGCGTACATTAACGATGATTTTATTAGGGATTACTTTAGAGCATCAAAGGAAGCTTGCACAATCTGATCCCAGTTGAAAGGCACTTATTTTTCAAAAGACGTGTATAACCTTTAGCAAGTTCGGTGTAATTTGGAATGAACCTCCTTAGAAAGTTTGCCTTCCCTTGGAGTTCCTAAATTTGAAGCAAATTCGAAGGTGGAGGCATATCGATGATCGACTGAACCTTACATGGGTCGAGATGAATCCTGTCCTTTGAAACCACAAAGCCAAGTAAACGACCATAACCGACACAAAACACACACTTGTGCGGATTGAGTCGTATCTTGTAGTGTCGGCAATGTAGAAAAATAGCTCTCAAATTCTGCGAATTATTAGTCCACTTTCGCGAATGAGCCGGAAGATCATCGAGATATGGTTGAATGATGTTCTTGATGTCATGGAAGGTATAATTCATAGCCCTCTAAAATTTTTCCCTTGCGTTCTTTAAACCGAAAGGTAACTTGTGGTACGCGAATGTACCCCACAGACAAATAAATGCAGTCTTTGACTGGTCTTGTGGGTGGATATTTATTTGATTATACCTGGAAAATCCATCCATAAACGAAAATATTTTGTATCTGATGCATTCATCAATTATCTGGTCGATGAAGGGTGTAGGGTAGTTATCCTTTGGACAAGCTTGGTTTACATCCCTATAATCGATGCACACTCTAATCGCTCCTTGCTTTTTCATCACAGGAACAATATTCAATACCTAATCAGTTAGAGGAACTGGGTAAATGAAACCAGCATGTAAAAGTTTTTCAACTTCCACCTTGATGGCAACAACTTTCTTCAGGTGCACTTGCTGAAGCGATTGTCATACCGATTTGACATCTGGATACATCTTAATTTCGTGTTCAACTATGCTCAAGTCAATGCCTAGAATTTTCTTCATATGACCATGAAAAGACATCTCTGAACTCGTGAAAGAGAGTGCAATATATTTCCAGTTCTGAAGAAGAACAAGATTTTACAACATCTGGTTTGGTCAAGATATTTATGGTGATAGTTTCTTCAATATTGGACAAATTTCACTCGGAATCCACCATATTTACAGTATTTGATAGGAAATCAAAAACTAAAGGATGATTAAGGTTGCTAGAACAACTTCGTGGTAATATGGAAGATGGGAACAATGGTGGTAATATTCCCATGGTGCCTCTCCTATCATCATTGACTGAATAATTCCTTCATCTGTAGAATGTACATGTGACCAAGGATCTTAAGAGGTACCATATTCTTTAGACCTATCTAGCCAAACACTTGATGAGAATTGATTTTGGGTTTGCCGCCTAGGCCAAGAAAAATGATTGTTACAATATTTCTATTGGGCTTGGAGGCAATACCTAGTGATGATCCATGTTCGGAAATATTTTGAATATTTTTAGATACAAAAGATAGCATATTGCAGGTCTCCATCATGGCTACTTCTACCAAATTACTCAAAGGTAGTAGAAGTAGCCAGATTACCCGCATGGTAGTGCAACCCCTTGTGCGTGAACATAGCCCATGCATCATACTGATCCTGCGTGGAGCTTCCATGTCGTGCAACTCCCATATAGACTCTTTTATAGTCCCATGCTCTCTTTCAACTGCTTGGGGTGCTGACTAGGCCTCTGCACACTTATCCAGGAGATTCATCAGCTGATTCTGGGAGATTCTGTGGATGATTTTTGGCGCCGTCTAGACTAGGTAGGAGCTAAACTTCAGCTCTTCAATTGCATTCTTTCCTTTTCTAATTTTGAGCATGTTTTCCTACTTTTCTGACCCTCTGGGATTTGAACATTTCATTCAATCCCCATCGCACCTAGTACACATTGAAAGGTGTGATGCATACTGAGCTGGACATTGGCCAGTTAGTATGCATCCCACCCAATACACAGCTAGGGTGTGATGGGCATAAGGAGGAAAGTTTGTGCACTGATCTTGATGGAATTTTTGCCTATTTTTTCCTAAATTAGGATGCTAATTCTTCTCTTGTTTGTTTTTCAGAGATTCATCAGAGCAACATGGTCATTACATGGCATGAACACGAGCATGAAGAGGAGGATATGATTGCCTTACATGACCCAAGTATGGTAACTACATTGCGAAACTGTGGCTTGCTCAAGTTCTTTCGCATATCTAGCGTGAGGCAACAAATCAACTTGTTGCAATATCTTCTCGATGCCTGGGATCCTACAAACCAAGTGTACTAGACTAGAGGTAAATCCATCCCTCTGAATATTGAGGACGTCTACTTTTTGACCGATTTGTCAAGGTGTGGTGCCCCTCTCTCACTATCAGGTTCTGCTAATGGGGGCGAATCCATGAGGGATTAGATTCACTGATATTGTAGAGATGGATCTCAGCCGAGCAGGAATGGGAAGATCAATATTAGAGACATTACTGACCGCACCTTGAGGAATATCTTATTCAGATTTGCTAGATTGGTTGGTAGAGAGTCTCTTCACTTGGCCAACAAGTCCTATATGCAGTATGCCTTGGAATGCCTTGAACCAAAGGTATTCAACTGGTGTGATGCAGTACTTTTGGTGATAAAAGAAAACCTTACCAAGGTGAAGAACAGAAGATCCAAGAACTTTGGTTATGGTTATATTCTGATTACTTTCACCTTGGAGAAGATCCCACTGATGTAGCCACAATACATTTCACTCAGAGTGCTAGCACCGATAGAATGACAGATGCAGAGATGGGTTGATCTTATGGCCAAACATGCTGGTCAATCACAGATTTCATTCTCTAATGCCTTATTCGAGTGGTTCAAACATCAGCAAATGGTTTATGCCAGGATGGATTTCTGGGGTGACCTAGATTTGGTGCTTCTGGCTGGTGAGCGGTGGGGTGTCATAGGTAAAAATCTCTGACCATGTCTCTATTTATTACTTTTGTAATGTTATTGTGTTTTTTAAATGTTATCAAGACTAATCAAAACTCATGTATTCATGTAGATATCAGACCAGTTTGACCAGCAATGCGCCTGAGGGTAGCAGCTATCGTTCCAGTAGGAGAGGCTATAGGGAGGGCTATCCTTCACGATCTGGATGTAGACTAGACCCTTGCAGTATTCTAGGATCAGATCAAGGGCCTCACCCTTGGCATTTTGGATGTGAGGACTGACTAGTTACCTCTGAGATTACAACGCCATACTACTGGAATGCCGAGTCCATGGACTAGGCTCCTACGTATGATCACATAGGCGGTGACTTGTTATCACCAGCACCATTAGTCTAGGGTGTCTTCCAGCATTTTTTGAGTTTTTGGGTGGTGTGACCGATTTTGTCCTGGACATAGAACATTTTGTAAAAGCTATAAACAATTAAATATATTTTTGATTTTCGGAGCTTTATTTTGGTTAAGTTAATTGATCCTAATGCAAATGTTGATGAAATGCTTTTCTTTTATAAATGTCACAAATGTATATATAACACATAATTTTCTAATGAATCATTTAATGTGTTTAAGCTTCTGGAAATGTGTTGATATTGAATGGAATCAAACTACCTTTCCAAAATCCCGACCCTTAGGAACATACGATAGATAGCTGGATTCTGAACAGAATAGATGCGAGTAAGTTGTAGGATGACGAGTTGTGAGTCTAGCCTAATGTCACGTCAGCGTATGCCATGTACGATGTTATCGGAGAGGAGTTCTATGAACACGCTATATTCAGTGATGTTGTTTGTTGATCGACCAATACATACCCCTCTGAAACTCACTAACTCGCCGCTTGGATCAAAGATGGCCCAGGCTGCAGAAGATAGGTTCCGCATACTACGACTAGCTCTGTTGGCATATCTAACAAATGATTCCAATAGGTTCAACATCAGCAACAAATGAAAAATTCGATTAGCTAACCAAAATGATCAGTCTTGATGAAAACAAAAATGTAATAAAAGCATATGAAGAGATTACTATGCTTAGTCAAGCATAGTAACAATTAAGGTACAACCCATTTCGAGGTTGCGACAATGGGAACCCGTCGTAATATACTAGCTCGTAGGCTCCTTTTTCTAAGACTTGATTAACAATGTAGGGACCCATCCACAATGATTGGAATTTACCTACTCCTAATTTATCGGATTCCTGATCGTAAAGTAAGACCAAGTCACCTTCTGAGAAGACACGACATTTGACATTCTTGTGAAACTTCACCTTGACTCATCTCTTATGAGTTTCGCTAGCTAAGGTGGCCTCATGACGGATTTCATCCAATTGGATTAGTTCCAAGAAATGAGCCTCTTGCTTTGAAGTTCCGGGGAGAAGGTCGACTGTGAGCTTAAGAGATGAAATCTCACACCGAATCGGTAAGACTACTTCCAGGCCATACACCAGCTAAAAGGGTGTAAATCTGGTTGCATTTCTTACCAATGTCTGGTATGCCCACAAGGCCGAATACAGGACTAGGTGCCAACTCTGTTTATGGACTCCAATCATCATTTGCAGCATGCACTTCAGGACTTTGTTGATTGCCTCAACTTGTCCATTAGCTTGCAAATAATACGGAGTGGAACTGTCACGGGATAGACCTAATTTGGTAGCTAATTCAACCATCATGTGATTGTGGAAATGTGATCCATGATCTGTGACTATAGCTTGTGGAACACTGAATCTGGAGATTACATGATTAAAAAAGAAAGGACTAGCCGTTTCACCGCTATTGTTTAATGTAGGCATCGCCTCAACCCATTTCGTGAAATAGTCAACTGCGCCAATGATATACCCATCCCCCCCAGCCGAGGTGGGGTTACATGTCATGAAGTCTAAGCTCCATTTGGCAAATGGCCCAACCACAAGTACTGATGTAGAGGTGCGGGGGATATTCTGGTTTCGCTGTCGAAGATTTGACAAGGATGGCAACTTCTGACTGTAGTTATGCAATCTTTGAACATTATTGGCCAGAAGTAACCTACCTGTAAAAAAAAATTTGCCGTAGCATAACCAGATTGATGCCCCGCACATGCACCTGAATGACAATCATTGAGGACGTTTTTGACCTCCTCATGGGTGAGGCACCTTCGCAGAACTTTATCGATACCACGAAGGTAAAGTGCATCCCTGACGATCATGTAGTCTTTTGTTTGGTATTAAGTACGTCGTTGTTTTGAGCGAGAGGTATTAGGCCTATATGTTTGGGTTTGGAGATAGATGATTATATCTCCATACCACGAATCACTCAATGATATCAGAAACAAAGATTCATCCACGATTGATGCTTTGGATGATGAATCATTGGACGATGATGTGAAGTCGCATAGTAACTCTGTGAGAACTAGAGATTTCTTTGATTTGTATTTTACGAATTCCAGATCAAACTCTTGCAAAATAGCTATTCATTTTGAATATTTGCCCCCAAGTAACTGACACAACAAGATGTAAGTCATAGGGTTGCAATCTGACAAAATGGTACTTTTGCGAAAGAGGATATAGTGTCCAAATCTCTGTACTACTTAAAGAGCTGCAAGAGCCAGCTTTTCAACATAGGAGTACTTGGTTTTTGTATCATCTAAGTTTCAACTTCAATAATAGATAGGATGTTCAATTCCATTGTCTTCTTGAACTAAAACCATTGCGATGGTTGTATCTGCCACAGCTAGATAGAGGTTAAAGTCTTTTTGATAGTCAGGAGCGTACATTAATGATGATTTTATTAGGGATTCCTTTAGAGCATCAAAGGAAGCTTGCACAATCTGATCCCAGTTGAAAGGCACTTATTTTTTCAAAAGACATGTATAACCTTTAGCAAGTTCGGTGTAATTTGGAATGAACCTCCTTAGAAAGTTTGCCTTCCCTTGGAGTTTCTAAATTTGAAGAAAATTTGAAGGTGGAGGCATATTGATGATCAACTGAACCTTACATGGGTCGAGACGAATCATGTCCTTTGAAACCACAAAGCCAAGTAAACGACCATAACCGACACAAAACACACACTTGTTCGGATTGGGTCGTATCTTGTAGTGTCGGCAACGTAGAAAAATAGCTCTCAAATTCTCCGAATGATTAGTCCACTTTTGCGAATGAGCTGGAAGATCATCGAGATATGGTTGAATGATGTTCTTGATGTCATGGAAGGCATAATTCATAGCCCTCTAAAAATTTTCCCTTGCGTTCTTTAAACCAAAAGGTAACTTGTGGTACGTGAATGTACCCCACAGACAAATAAATGCAGTCTTTGACTGGTCTTTTGGGTGGATATTTATTTGATTATACCTGGAAAATTCATCCATAAACGGAAATATTTTGTATCTGGTTCATTCATCAATTATCTGGTCGATGAAGGGTGTAGGGTAGTTGTCCTTTGGACAAGCTTGGTTTACATCCCTATAATCGATGCACACTCTAATCGCTCCTTGCTTTTTCATCACAGGAACAATATTCAATACCCAATCAGTTAGAGGAACCGGGTAAATGAAACTAGCATGTAAACGTTTTTCAACTTCCACCTTGATGGCAACAACTTTCTTCAGGTGCACTTGCTAAAGCGATTGTCGTACCGATTTGACATCTGGATACATCTTAATTTTGTGTTCAACTATGCTCAAGTCAATTCCTGGAATTTTCTTCATATGACCATGCAAAGACATCTCTGAACTCGTGAAAGAGAGTGCAATATATTTCCATTTCTGAAGAAGAACAAGATTTTCTGACATGAATATTCTCTACAACATCTGGTTTGGTCAAGATATTTATGGTGATAGTTTCTTCAATATTGGACAAATTTCACTCGGAATCCACCATCTTTACAGTATTTGATAGGAAATCAAAAACTAAAGGATGATTAAGGTTGCTAGAACAACTTCGTGGTAATATGGAAGATGGGAACGATGGTGGTAATCTTCCCATGGTGCCTCTCCTATCATCATTGACTAAATAATTCCTTCATCTGTAGAATGTGCATGTGACCAAGGATCTTAAGAGGTACCATATTCTTTAGACCTATCTATCCAAACACTTGATGAGCATTGGTTTGGGTTTGCCGCCTAGGCCAAGAAAAATGATTGCTACAATATTTCTATTGGGCTTGGAGGCAATACCTAGTGATGATCCATGCTAACATCATGTTCGGAAATATTTTGAATCTTTTTAGATACAAAAGATAGCATATTGCAGGTCTCCATCATGGCTACTTCTACCAGATTACTCGAAGGTAGTAGAGCAAAATTACCAATCAATGTAGGGTCTTTTAGGTGGCCTACTCCAATATATTGAAGCGATTGAGAGCTTCCATGGATCATATGGATGCTTCCCGTAACTTGTGAATTGTTGCTGAGAAAGGTTTGTTGGTCAACAATTGTAATTCCTCCTTGAAAACGAAATGCAATCTTTCTAAAGTATGTTGACACAACAACAGCCATAACATAAATCCAGGGCCTTCCCAGTAGGATGTTGTAATCGAGGTTTCCATCAATAACTTCAACATCAATTTCTACTATTTTCCCCCAGTTCAACTTGCAAGTTACCTAAAATCTCGAACGAGGTGTATGTCCATCCATCGAATGCTTTTAATTTCGTTGATGATCGCAACAAGGGTAGTGAGCCTAATGTTTTCTAGAAACTCATTGACATAATACATATAGATGCCCCCTCATCAATAATTGTTCGATGAATAGTTTTACTCAGGGCTTTCACTTGGATGAGGAAAGCGAGTTGAGCTAGTAACTGGGGTTCATATCCTTTATGATTAAAGGCCACAAGATTTGAATCTGCTGGGTCAATCCTACCTATTGTTGATAATAGAGCCTACTTTTGGGAGGAGCAATTTTGCAGTACTTCAAGTGTCGACATAGCGGATGGTGATTGGCTAAGATCCTCCACTATATTATAATTTTGTGCTGCTCTGGCATGAGCATTAAATGTCGACTTATGTACTACTCCCTCTAGCGGCTTTATCGTTAGCTCAGTGATCTAGGTGGATGTTGGTGGCCACCCACCTATCCCATTTGGACCCCCACAATTATCTCTTTTAGCTTTTTCAGTTTCCTAAATTGTAGCATAGTTTACTATTTTTAGCAGCTTTTTGGGTCCTGAACTTCCAGAGCCGTTTTGAGGCCCTAAATGACGTTTTTTGGGAAATCTGGGGGCAACATGGGTCCATGGACTGATGTTTCCCTTCCCAAAGTGGTATTTCTCAGATAGATCTTTCCAATGAGCTATCATACGTGTCAAACGAAGATCATATGCTAAAGTTACGACCCCGGGAAATTGATGTACCAATTTACCCAAAACGGGGCCCACAATTTGGCGTTTCATCTTCTAGGGGTAGGTTTTGGAATGTGAAGGGTTTTCCATTGTTTCTCAACAATAAATAGGCCTTTGAGCCTCATTGTAACATAGTCCAGAACAGTTCAGAGGCATGTAGCCGCACATCTCTTCTCAGGGATAAGCTACCATCGCCCTAGCTGGGTTATTTCCAATTCTGGTTGTAAGCATATTTCAGTATTTTCCATTAATGAAATGAAGTATTATTTCTGCTACATCTCTTTATTCATGGTTATCGCATCTCTGTATTTATGGTTATCTCTATAATCTATTGCATTCCTATTTAAATTCGGATCACTCAGGAATGATGGGTGACACAACTTCGGTCGAAGTTGTTGTCAAACTACTAGGTTGATCTGCGGCCTTGTTGTTCGACAGCTGTGGATTCCCGTAATCTTTATTCCTTTTCGATATCAAAGCATCATTTTGCTACTTCGAAATGGACAACATAAGCACTTGGGATGGAGAAGCCTTGTCGCTAGCAACTAGATTGGTTTCTGGGTTTGAAAATGGATCAGCCAATACCGCTGAGGTTTTTGAGTTCTTGAAGAATTTCTTAATCTCATATTTATGCGGACAATCTTTCATCCAATGGCCCTCATCACATATAAAACATGGATGACTAGGTTTCTTTTGCCCATAAGGGTTTTCAAAAGATTTGTTAGGAGACAAATTATCCGGTTTCTTCTTTTTTCTTTTCCCTTTCTTCTTGCCCCATGGTTGCTTAGTTATTTGCCTTTGTCGGTTGACACGACATTAACCTCCGAGGTAGGAATTTTTTCATTTTCCTTTTTACTAAACACTGCAAGGGTTTTACAAGATGGGGCCTTCGCGGTTTGCGTACTTGATGCACCAATCACACCATCACTGGCATGAGAGTCCCTGTTTGATTTAGGAGGAGGAGGAACAGAAAACTTGGGTCTAGGAGCATCAAGAATTTTTTCATAGAGCGTGCCTGACTGAGTATACATCAAGTCTATATATTGTGCATGAGCAATGAATTGCTCTTCAGTGACATATCCTCCCTTGGCCACATCTTCTATGATAGAAGGTAACAATGACTTAATAAACCATTTAGCTAACAACTGATCAAGAACATATGTCTTTACCATTCGACGACGATGCCACCACTCATGAATATGATCAGATATGTGAGTGGCTGTCATCTGGTTAAAATTGGTAAAAAGCACCATTCCTATTTCGTACCTTATGGGTAACTGAAAATGGGTTAAAAATGTGGTGGCGAGGGCACTAAAGTTATTGAATGAAGCTCTAGGAAATTCGATGTACCATTTTGCTGCCGAACCAATTAACATTTTCTGAAAAAGGTGAAACCTAATCGAATCATCATTGAGCGTTTTGGACGAACACCATAGATGAAAGGTCATCACATGATTCAATGGATCTTCACCCAGATTTCCATTGAATTTAGGAATATCTGACGGAATTTTATGAGGAATCGCTGGCCACCAAGGGGCGTAAACAATTGGATCATTTGTTAGCCGATTCAGATCTAGTAATTCTAAAGTTGCTACAAAAGGAAAATGTTGATTCAGGTTTGGTAAAGCATACCCAGGATAAGATGGGATCGCCTGAGCCATGGGTCTTTGCATACTAGCATAATGTATTTGATGTTGATAACTTTGATAAGGTTGATGGGCATAACCTTTATAATATGATTGTTGGTAACCGTTTGAATATACAACTGCCCATTACCTGCAAAGCTTTGTTGCTCAGGTCCTCGGTAAGCTTGCTGGAATTGAGGTTGTTGATATTGCACCAGCCATGGCTATGAGACCATTTGTTGTTGCCCAATACTAGATGTTTGACCAAGATGAGGGGTTATAGTACCCATTTGAGCTTGAGTTGCTTCAGTTGAGGATCCACTAATCGGCAGTTGTGATTGAGTCATAGAGACGAGAGCATGTTGCATTACGATGTGAGAGACTAGAGGTTGACATACAACGAGCAGTGCTTATACTTGCGACACCATCACAATAGCTAGTGTAGTGGGAATATTCAACATAGGATGATTTGGTTGTATAGAATATACAACTCTTAGTTGTTGAGGTTGTATTGGTACCCAACGACTGGATGTGATTCCAGCCTGACCCGAATTCTATTATGAACTCTCATATGGTTTTTCTCCCGAAGGGAACAATGAAAAGGCATACTACCCCCCATATGGTAGCAATCTAGAGTTCAAAGGAAAAATTGGCCTTCGGAGATTGGATTGCACAAATTGATACTGTTGTGAAGGATGAATTTACTGAGACTCAACATAAGAGATTCCAGATAAGGTTCCGGATGAACAAATAGGAACAAACCATACTTTCAAAAAATTCCCTGAGTGGATTGAATCTAGTGGTTGAGAACTAGTTTGGACGGATGGTATACCGGCAAACATTGTCAGAGTAGTAGCAGGAGGTTCTACTGCTGTTGTGTCAGATAACACAGTCATAGATGTCGATGGTTGTTCAGACATATCGAGTATATCCAAAATAATTCTTAGTGATTCTACAGGGACTTGCGATAAAGGATGACTAACTTCTGTAGTAGAAGGATATAGGTGGATCCTAGTTCCAAAATGAAACGGTGTACTGGATGGAAGATCCACCACAATCTCTTCTATAGCAATCAGTCCAGGTGGAAGAGGTAGACTGTTAGGTCCATACAATATTTCTAGTGCCGAAGAAGGTATAGACTTTGCAACGACAGATGTTGGAGGGGTGACATCTTCCGAATCGGCCCTAGATGGAGCTAGTTCAGGAATAGAAGTGTTTACTGTTACATTAGGATCAGTTCTAATGTCCTCTTGTAACTGCGGAACTTCTTCTGTAGAGGTAGGGATACCAGAAATAGTTGGAGTAACTGGAGTCTCTGAGAATGTTGAAACACAAGTTTAAAATAAACCAAGAGACTTTGACCCAGTTAAACGAGATCACTTGGCCCGGAATGGATTCATTTCCAGAGTCAAAGATGGTTGACTCATTAGTCTTCGCAAATGACAGGGTTTTGATTGACTTTCTTCCACGATTGTGGATTACTTGATCAACTCAAAATAAAAAGGGGAAAATGTGATTCTGAATTAAATGAATTTTATGACGCTTTGACACAACTTGCTTTTTCAATTTTTAAGAGTCGAGAAAAAGCTAAAGATGACTCTAGTTGCCTTCGATTTTTAATGAGACTAAAGTGAAAAGTGCTCAGATGGACCTTTTCTTTTAAGGAGTCTAAAAAGGAATGAAAGTGACTGCTCTGGAGATCTAGATAGAGGGATTACCAAACCAATCACAAAACTTTAGAATAATTTTTAGGGTATGACAGTCAATGTTCCCAAATGTTGTGTTCAATGCATTGCGATCGATAGAGCGGCAGACATGGATTCCTAATGATAAAGGATATAGCCTATTGTGGTCTCCCAATATATACTCGACGGTATGTGGGAGAACAAGTTCGTACTGGCACTTGTCATATCAAAGAGGAGGAATCACCCAACCTATGATGAAAATGATAGTTAGCAGGCTTTACGACGCCAAAATACGTCTCTAGCCTAGACTTCTAGATGTTGTGTGTTAGGTTCCAAAGCGTTTTTATGTTCATTGAGGTTTATTTTACAGTTGATCTTTCTTAAGAAGTTTTCCTTTAAGGTTCACCATGTGATGTAGATATGCAATTCCTAAATATGCAATCTAAGATGATAAACAATCATTTACTTTCTTTTTTCAATGAAAATCCTAGCTACTAAGGAAAGAGAAGTAAAATTCTTTCAACATAGAGCAGACAACACACACTAAGATGCACTGTCCTAAATCAGTTTCCGCATGTAGTCTAAATGCAAATGCACATGCATGTATTTGTTTTTCAGTTTCCTTAATGTGAGAATGACAAAAAAGAAAGCTAAGTACATATCTGAACTATCTTTTCTCAAAGTGCCATTTCAGCAATTTCTTTTCAAAAACGAAAGGAAGATTAAGACGATGCTTTCAATTTTGATTTGAAAGCTACTTTTGACACTTCAAAGAATTGATGATTCAAATCAAATACAATGGCAAAAGTGTAATTGACTATCTAAAAGAGGAATACTTTACAACACTCTTTTCTTTGACTAAAACCAACACCTACGACACTTTCAAATCAAAAGAAAACAACTCGATTAAGCTACTGTTTGCAAAGGAGAACTATAAATGATGAAAAATACATAAACAAATTCACTATTCTTTATCAATGGAGGTTGAATAATGCAAAGGAAGAGAGTTTCAACAGTGATATACTGATCATTGACAGCAAAAACCAAAATTTGGAGGAAAAAACAGTCTCACTCAATCATCGCACCTGTAACACAGGAAAATAGGGATGCATCTCATCTGCAACACATGGGAGGTGTGATGCATCCAGGTTGCCAATGACAGATAGTACGATTGTCTAGGGTCAAGACTGATCTTGGTTTTCACTCACAGTTTGCAGCTAAGTTCAAGGATTTAGGCTGAGCTAATGATAGACAGTAAACACAAAGTATAGGGGGTGATCTAATGAGGTTACTTGAGCTACCACCATGGCACTTAGGATGTTTGCAAGTCAGATGTTCAGTTCACAACCTAACCTAGAGATTAACTGAAGCAGCGTTGATCTACTTTGTAGTTGCATAGAAAAAGTGGTTCGAAGGCTAGCTGGGTTAACTTCAGGCTCCATATGTATTTTATAAAGCAAACAAATAGGAACAAGCAAACAAACTATTCGCTCCCCAATGGAGTCGCCATTTTGTTATCGGGAAAACTAGTGTCCATTCAGAGCTGCTAGTCCCACTAAGATGGGTAGCTATCTTAGAAACAAACAAACTAAAGTTACTTGTGTTTTCCTTTACGAGAGATAGATGAGAGAGAAGTAGAGAGTACCAACCTCAGTCTTTCGCTTGGCTCCTTGCTTGTTTCCTCCCTTCTTTGACAGAGCTTCACCACTCCTTCCTTACTTGTCCTTGCTTCAAAGAACACCTGTAGAGTCAAAGTAGCATAATACCATCAAAGAATAGAGATCTATAACCATAAAAAATATAGGATTAGATGTATATTAACCATACAAATGCATATATCAATACAAGATTCAAAAATATACAAGAATATGGAGGAAAACTCAAATAGCTTTATTGATAGAAGTAGTAGAAGAGAGGATTACAACCTAGTGGTTTGACCTAGCGCCATCCTCCCAGCATGAAAGCCCTCTTTGCCTCACGAAAATCTAGATCATGCAACAATACAATGTTGCACAGAGAAACCAACAACAGTTCCTTACAAAATATAAAATTCTAGCCCCTTGGATCTCTAGGGTGAGGGATCCATATATAGATATTTGCAGGTGGGTGATTTAGCTTTTGGGATTTTGATTAGTGTCATTTCTCTAATAGTTCTTGGTCCCACTTGGAGATTTCTTGATCTCTTACTCATCTCTAAGCGAATTCAGAGAGGCAAGTGTCAAATGGGCAGTTTCTAGAAGGTTCTCCGGGTTTCCACCTAGCTAACTGCCTCTACCGTTTGTGTGCTCTCACTCATTGCACCCTACAGAAGGGATTTTCAGTATGCATAACAATTTTTTCATGTAGTAGGTGAGATGCATCGCACCCTCAGCACTGAGCAGTCTGTATGGTCCAATTTCGACCAGTTTTGAGTAGTTTTTCAGGGAGAACTTCTATGAGATGATGTAATCAGCTGACCTTGTTCCTTTAGGGTATGAAACAACACTTTTAGGGGCTTAGAAGCCCTTGGTTTGTGGAAATATGAGATTGGGGTTGCAGTGCCCAAATATGTCTATAACAGTGGTTGACAATGAACAGGTAACACATGTTCAGGGGGAGCATTAGCCTTGCAGAATGTAATGCATTGTTGGCATTATGGTTGCTGAATTATGCTAATATTAAAATCTTTTGGTCTCAATTATGAATGTCATATATATCATTTGATGTAAAGGTCATGTGGAGACCTATGAAATAATATTTATCATATGCAATCATGTATGGACTTTTGAGGTCATCTCAAATATGTAATCCCACTTGGTTGGGTGGTTGAGTCAAATATGTATCCCCACTTGGTTGGGTGACGATGTAAATATGAGACCTTAGTGATAGAAATCTCATATTCAGTTGAGTTATAGAGTCATGTTCTTCATTTAAGAATATTTCTAAAGATTCGGCATGTGCTTAGGGGGGGCATGGACAATATAGTGCAAAACAGATCCAAAGGGGGAGATTTGGTTTGCCCTTGCCATTGATGTCAGAGGGGGGTAGTATCTTGGTGTTTGAATAATGGTTATTTGATGTATCTAATAGGTTTCTATAGGTTGAGGTGATCAACACCAACATGGTTGCCATCAAGTCCAAAGGGGGAGATTGTTGGCATTATGATGCATGTGCTGTCCTTGATGGAAACCCACTTATAAAAAAAATAGTATATGGTAACTAGATGACTTCACAGGTCAATTCAGAGGTGACAGAGTGATGGAAAATAATAATAGAATGATGGAACAAAGGTTTACAAATCAAAATCAAAAGTTTGATACAGGTGAATATTTGAAAATCTATATGCGGGTTCATGAAGGCCAAGTCACGTATACACGATAGTTTAAAGAAGCAAGGGCACATATAGTTTCCACACCCTGGTATTCTAAATACTAGGGGTACTTACCAGGGTATTTCCCTATAGTATTGAGCCTAACAACGATTGTTTTGATCCCATTTACCAAAACCATTAGTTGGAGTATGGTTTTGACCTCTGGTATTGAGAAAGGCTAAACTATATAAGGAGGTGAAGATGAAAGTCCTAAGTGTGCATATAAAAGGGTTTTTGATGAATGCTTCAATCTTAAATACATTTGCATTGCAAGGGTCATAGTTGATGCATAGATCTGAAATAATTATGCACCAATGAATACAATGATGGATTAGGATCATGAGACCTAAAATGACTTTCTATTGTATGTCTGCTCATGGATTGACTAGATCTAAGTATTGATGCATTTTTTTTATCTCTAAATATTATGATCTAGGTTTTTATGAAGTTCTGAAGAGCTACACAATTTTAGGTCAAAAGTTGTAGATCTATACGCAAGTTGGTATCAATGAAATCGCATATACATGCAGATTTATTTCTTCAAAGTCACATCTATAAAGGAAGGGTTTCTATTCAAATTTGTAGATATATACGCAGGTTGGTCTTGGTGAAGTCATGCATACACACAAGTTCGTTTCTTCCAATTCATGCATATAAAGGAAAGGTTTCTATTCAGAAATATCTGATCAACTTGATCAGTGCTACTGTATCTCTGTTGTTTGTCAATGTTGTCTTCATGTTAATCTGGGTTGAGTGATAATATCTGAAGTAGAACTGATTGAATGACAAAGTTGAATTTGGTTACATGTTGATTGGTTGAAAATATTATTGATGCTGCTAACTATATGAGGGTTCTATAAGCTAACAAAATATTTCATAATAACTCTGGTCAACTCTTTGTTTGATTAAGTGAAGTAGTGTATACATGTTGGAATATGAATAATCAGGGTTGCAGTTGATTCTGTGTGTTGATGTAGTATTCTGAGTTTAGTTACGTGTTTTGGTTACAATGATCTCATTGTTCTATTTGAATTAAATTGGTGTTTGCTTCAATTCATGTACAAGTTGTGATGTATTAAAGCAGGTGGATCTAGTGTGAAAATTTATGAAATGAGGTCCATGAATGTTGTTGAGGGTTGGAGACTTCAATGTGGAAGTCGAAGATTCCTTCCAGTATTTGCTAGTAATCATATAAGAGGGCTGGAGCTCCTTTCTTGTAGGAGCTAGAGAATGAGTGAAGGTTGTATCCTTTAGCAGTTGGGTGTTTGCATACTGGTATGAGTCTACACTAGTACAAGAATGTAAAAAGTTTTTGATATTAATAAGTTTGAAGACTAAGATGACAGGAGTGGTGGTTTTATACCACATTGGGTTTACACCTTAAATCTTGGTGTTCATGTGTGTTGCTTATGTGTGATACTTTATTATGTTCTTACTACACTTGGTTACTGCTTATCAAATGCCTGATAAATCTCTTACATTCTGGTGTAAGTTTAAGAGATAAAAAATTATCTTTTTTCTAAGTTTACTAAGCATACACTAGTTTCTTTTACAACAATCACGTATGTTCATGATTTGGGTTCAGTAAATTCGCTTATACATTTTAGAAAAGAAAATTATTATTGTGAGTTTTTAAAATATTGAATCACACACCCCCACCCAGTATTTTTCCGACACTTTCTATAAGATGACTACCTTTACCATTATGTTAGAAAATATTTAGATGGACTATGATGTATAAGATGGTCCAAATATTCTCATTCTTGTTAGTTAGATAACTTATTCCAAATAAATTTGATTGTGTAACCTCTAAATATTTTACTATCATATGCTTCTTTCTATGATGTTGTGCTTCAATAAACAAAGGCTCTTCTAGAGAATGAAATGATGCATGCCTACTCTAACTACTACTTTCTAATAAAAGAAAGATAAATTGCAATTTAACCTAATATAGATGGACCTTCCTTCAATAGTATAGATCCTTGGGATATTCACCTTTCGACTTCTTCTCAAGTTCTTCCTTTCCTTTAGCTATGTGAGCTCCACTCCTTTCATTTCTTCTATTGTTCTTATTGTTTGGACAATCCCTCTTCAAATTTCTATAGTCATTGCATATAAAGCATTGAATCTTGGACATATATGGTTTTCCTTTGGACTTTCCAAACTTCCCTCTCTTCTTCTTCATGGATTTTAAAACAAAGCCTTGAGACTTTTTATTTGATTTAGTGTCATCCTTTTCATTTATCTTTGTTTCTTCCAAGATACATTGAGCCTATAGTTCATCAAAGGGAGTAGTATATTTTCTTGAGTAAACACTAATTGCAAGCTACTCCATTCAAGTGGTAGAGAACTTAGTATTTTTGGGTGTAGCCCAACTTGGTGTAGATTTTAGAAAAAAACTCCTTGTTTTGTGGGGTGGAACGTGCAGTGGAGCATGAACTAGACCGCATAGTGGATAATTTTGAATATACCATGCGATGTAGGGGCTTCTGGGTGAGTCAAAGCCCCTCCTTTTTGTAAAAGTGTGCTATTTTTGTAAGGGATTAATCAGTTTTGGACCATAGCTACTTGTTTTAGGGAGTCCATGGTATTGTAATGACATAACCTTCTAATGTAATAATATATAGGGTAAATGAATAAGAACATAATCATCTATCTTTGGATCTAGATAAGTGTTATGGTTGAACTATTGTGATCTATAGTTTTGTAGCAAAGGAGAGGCTCTACAGCTGAGAGTTGCTAGAAAAATATTACTTATGAAAGAGAAATGCAAGACATATAATATGTGGAAAAACATAAACACATAAAACCAGAGAGACACAGATATATGTGGTTCACTCAGTTTGGGCTACATCCACCCCGAACAACCATTCCTTCATTTCTATTATCCAGGAAAATGAAGAGACACAACCTACAACATATCCTCTGTAATATCCTTTGTTTTCTCTCACAGTCTCACCTATTTGTTTCTCACTCTGAGAATACACATATATTCCATAGCCTTAATACAATGCCCTCATACAAAAAGAGGGGTTGCCTTCTAGGGAAAAAAACCCTAAACTAAACATAAATTCTACCATCAAATCATCCGCCTAATGAATGGCCCAGATTGAATAGAAATTTCTATACTTTTACAAGGTAATTTTACATCTGTTTTTAGCTTCGGGGGTGCTTCTCCCGAAATCCCTGCTGGGGGACTGCCGGCTCCCGGACCCCCTAGCTGGGGGGGATGCCCCCTGCCAAAACCCCCATGAGGGGGACAAGTCCGCCCTGCACCCCTCCCGCATGGAGGGGTGTATAATCTTCCTAGGGTATACATCCGGCTGAAACAAAGACTTCTAAATTGGGATGATAATCATGCTCCACACCCAACAATCTCCCACTTGGAGAATGATTGTAGCAAATCCATTGCTGCTTCATTTGTTGGACAATGAATCCTCTTTGGACCTAGTTGTTTCTCATCTTCATCGTCATCCTTCAAGACAAATTGAAACTAAGCATATTCTGAGTTTTTCCCTAGTTACAACTTTTGTCAGCATATCTGCAGGATTTTGGCTAGTGTTTATCTTTTCCAGCTTCAACTCTCCATCTTCCAACACTGATCATATGAAATGGTACATGAGTTGTATGTGTTTAGTCCTAGAATGAAATGTTGAGTTCTTTGCAAGATGAATGGCTCTTCGGATATCACTGTATAACGTGCCCATATCATGCTTCTTACCCAATTCATCCATAAGCCTTTGTAACCAAATCATTTCTTTACTAGCCTTTGTAGCAACAACATACTCTACTTCTGTTGTTGAAAGTGCAACAACACATTGGATTTTTGAAACCCAACTGACAACTATTCCACCTACAGCAAATACATATCCTATAGTGCTCCACTTGCTATCTCTGTCACCTGCCATATCTGCATCAACATATCCCTATAGAGAAATGTTTGAACCACCAAAGCATAATGCTTGATTTTTGGTACCTCTCAAATATCTGAGAATCCATTTCACTACCATCCAATGTTCTTTTCCTGGATTGTTCATGTACCTTCTTACAACTCCCACTACATGTGCAATATCATGCCTTGTGCAGACCATTGCATACATTAAGCTTCCAACTGTTGATGCATATGGAACTTTAGACATATAATCCATGCCTTCTTGGGTCTTTAGGCACATCCCCTTACTAAGTTTGAAATGGCTAGGAAAATGTGTACTAACTAGTTTTTCATTGTGCATATTAAATCTTTTCAACACCTTTTGTATGTACTCATTCTGAGACAATTTTAATTTGCGATTTTTCTTGTCTCTAGTTATTCTCATACCAAGGATTTGTTTTACAACTCCCAAATTCTTCATTGCAAATGAATTTGCCAATTTTATTTTGAGCACATTTATTTCCTACATGTTAGACCCTGCAACAAGCATGCCATCTACATACAATAATAATATAATATAGCTGCCATCATTTTTTTTTCAGATAAACAGAATGATCAGAGTGACATCTGGTATAACCTTATTTAGACATAAACTTGTCAAATTTTAGATACGACTACCTTGGAGCCTATTTTAAGCCATTAAGCTCTTCTTCAACCTGCACACTACTTTTTCCTTCCCTTTTACCTCATATCCTTATGGCTGCTGCATATATATCTCTTCCTCCCAATCCCGATGGAGAAAGGTTGTCTTTACATCTAACTGCTCAAGATGCAATTCTTCAACTGCTACTAGACTTAAAATAGTTTTGTTTGAAGTCATTTTAACAACAGGAGAAAATATTTCATCAAAACCAATACCTTTCTTTTGTGCAAACCCCTTCATCACAAGCCTATCTTTGTACCTCTGTTTTCCTCCATCTTCTTCCTTTAGCTTGTAAACCCATTTATTCTGCAATGTAGTTTTACTTGTAGGAAACCTCACTGAGTCCCAAGTTTGGTTATGCATTAAGGAGTCCTTCTCTTCCTCCATGGCTAGCTCCCACTTCTTCCTGCTTTCAACCTGCATTGCTTCTTCATAACATTTGGGTTCACCAAAATCAGTCAACAATAAATAATATAATGAAGGAGAGTATCGTTCAGGGAGTATACTTATCCTGGTAGATCTTCTAACACCACTTTCAGGGGTTTGGGGTGTCTGTTGATGTTGTGGTGGTTGTTGTTGTTGTGGTTGTTGACTATTATTATTTTTAGGCACCTTTACTTTTTCAGTGATCTCATCAAGAACTGTGTATTCCTTGTTTTATTTTTCCTGTTGCTTTTCCTACAATTGATTCTTATACAAGACCTTTTCATTGAATATTACATCTATGCTCCTAATGATTTTATGATTTTCATAATCATATAAGCGATAACCAAAATCATTAACACCATATCCAATAAAGGTACATTTCTTTGATTTTGCCTCAAGATTTGTTCTATTTTCTTTATAATATGGACAAAGGCCTCACAACCAAAAGGCTTTAAAAAGGAATAGTTTAACTTTTTACCTGTCCATGCTTCTTCTAGAATACCACCATCCAAGGAACTTGAAGGCCCTCTATTTATTAGATAAACAACATTATCTACAGCATCTGCCTAAAATTGTAAAGGCAATCCTACATGCAATCTCATGCACCTTGCACACTCCATGATTGTTCTGTTCATCCTTTCTAACAAACCATTTTCTTGTGGTGTTCTTGGAACTATCTTCTCTCTACGAATTCCATGCTCTGAAAAGTGCCTATCAAACTCTTTGCTACAATATCCACCTCCATTGTCTAATCTAAGACACTTCAATTTATTTCCTGTCTCAATATCAACCAAAGCTTTGCATTTCTTGAAAGTATCAAATACATCAATATTATTCTGAATACAATAAATCCAAGTTTTTCTAGTTGCATCATCAATGAAAGTAACATAATAACAAGAGCCACGAGAGATGATACCTGAGCAAGTCCCCATACATCTGTATGCACAAGCTCTAATTTTTTGATCTTCTTTTCTTTCCTAACTCTGAGAAATATGACTCTTATTTGTTTTCCATAAATGCAATTCTCACAGAATTCCAAATCAACATTCTTCAAACTCGGCAACAAGTTCCTTGAGTGAAGAATCTTCATCCCCTTCTCACTCATGTTTATGAGCCTATGATGCTATAATGCTGCATCTACTCCTTTGGAAGTTAAAGCATTAAGAGAGTTAGAAATACCATTGCATAAATACAATGTACCAACCTTTTCACCTTTTGCTATTACCAGGGCTCCTTTGGTGACCTTCCAAGCTTTATTTGTGAAAGTTGTCACACAACCTTCACTACCTAAATTCCTTGTTGAAATCATATTTTTCTTCATATTTGGAACATGGCTTACCTCCTTTAGTAGCCATTGGTTTCCATTCTATTGTTTTACAAGAACCTTACCTATTCCAACAATTTTACAGGGTTTATCATCACCCAAATGGACTTGTCCAAAATCTCCTTGAACAT
>APFE031135617.1:67167-82278 GCA_000404065.3 Pinus taeda
ATATCCTGAGCTCTTTCCTCTTTCCAAATTTCTTCCTATAGACTCTGCACTCAAAGCATTACCCGATGTCTCACCAGAGCTTTTCCGTCGCATTTCCTCACTAAGGATAGCACCAACAACATCATCAAACTTTAAAGTACTAGATCCAAAAATAGAGTTACTAATGGCCATTACTAAACCATTCCAACTTTCTGGCAATGAGCACAAGAATAACAGAGCTATAACTTCATCATCAAAGTTTACCCCTACAGAAATTAACTAACTTGTAACTGTATTAAAATCATTTAAATGGTCTGCAACAGATCCACCTTCCAAAATCTTCATATTAAATAGTTGTTTCATAAGAAATACCTTGTTTGAGGCTGAGGGTTTTTCATATAGTTTCTCCAATGCCTGAATCAAACCCTCTTTCATTGTTTCCTTCGGAATGTTGAAGGCGATTGACACTACAAGGCACAACCATATTGCTTTGAGTTCCTTTCTATCAAGAATGTTTCATTCTTCATCTATCATAGTCATCGACATCATTGTTTTTCTACTCAATGGTAGGTACATATCTTTCTGATACAGATAATCTTCCATCTGCATCTTCCATAGTGGGAAGTTTTGGCCATTCAATTTCTCAACCTTAAACTTACCATATTCCACCATTACTCCCACTCAAATGAGAAACCCTTCTTTCCTATGAGTTTATCAGCCAAATAGTCCTTCGACTCTAATACCAGTTATTAGAAAAATATTACTTATGACAGAGAAATGTAAGACATATAATATGTGGAAAAACACAAACACATAAAACCAGAGAGACATGGATATATGTGGTTCACCTAGTTTGGGCTAAGTCCACCTCAAATAGCCAGTCCTTTCTTTCTACTATCCAGCAAAATGAAGAGACCTAATCTACAATAGATCCACTATAATATCCTCTATTTTCTCTCATAGTCTCATCTATTTGTTTCTCGCTCTGAGAATACACATATATTCCACAACCTCAATACAATTCCCTCATATGAAGAGAGGGGTTGCCTTCTAGGGAAAAAATCCCTAAACTAAAAATAAATTCTATTGTTAGATGATCCGCCTAATGAATGGCCTAGATTGACTAGAAATTACTATACTTTTACAAGGCAATTTTACATATGTTTTTATCTTCAGGGGCGCTACCCCCAAAAACCCCGCCGGGGGACTGTTGGCCCCTGGACCCCCTAGCTAGGGGGGGGATGGGCCCCCTTGAACCCCCATGGAGGGGACAAGTCCCCTCCGCACCCCCCCCGCATGGAGGGGTGTATAATCTTCTTGGGGTATACATCCAGCTGAAACAAAGACTTCTAAATTAGGATGATAATCATGCTCCACACCCAACAAGAGTATAGAGGCTTGATTTTGCAGCTAAGTTCTCAGATAGCTTGTAGCTTAGTGTGCAGGCCAAGAACTATTTGTTGTAAGAATATTCATTATAAAGGAAAACAATTCTTGTGGATGTCGCCCCACGTTGGGATGAACCACGATAAATTTGCATCTCATGTGTATATTTTCTTATTATAGGATGTAGAGTAGCATTTATTATAGTTGCATTTTGCTTTCAGCATAGTGATGGTTTATGTTTTTTATATGACATGTTTGAGTATTTAATCTAATGGGTCAAAGTGATTTATGAATGATAAGAATAAGAAAACATAATAATACCACATCCCATAATCCTTCAAGGCTACAAAAACCTGGTTCTGCATCCTCCCATAGCCACTTCGGGTGAGAGTGCGATCTGCTTACAGGTCATTGCTGAAAGGTCTTGTGATTAAGGGTTTTTTGGTGCACATCATAGATTGAACCTGGGTGAGCCCAAACCAAGCCAAAAAATGGCTATGTTATCGAGACCGATCTATGTTTGAGAGATATATGGATGTGGCCCTTGTCGAAGAAGGAGATTCAATATTGGATAGAACTAAAAGATTGAGAATTTGCTAATCAAGAAAATAGAAACCCTCATCTGACATTCGAAGCTTGGTTACTAAAGTATATTTTCACAGATCAATATGATATTTTCTTCACTTCATTTCCTATTGAACTGTATGAATGGATATCGAGGTTGATAGAAATAAATAATTGTTTTAAAGGTGAATAACCTATGGTATGGACTCTTGAACTAATATAGTGACTCAAGAGAACTGACAATAGGATTCCAAGGGTTGTCGATTTCTAGATTGATAACATCTTAGGAGGATTCGTCACTGAGTTCGAAGTAGACTCGACTATGTCCTACAATGAAGAAGAACAATGATTCTTCAAAGGATCACGAGGTAAGTATTTAAAATCTATGAAACTTTGGATTAAGATGGTTCTGTGTGAAAAAGGAATTTTACGGATGAAATCAAATTGGTAGTCTACTTATGTTTGAAAGAAGATCGACTAAATCTGAACAACATATCAGAACAATGGGAAGTGGAAAGTGATATAGAGTAGATATTAGAAAGAGATCTCATGGAAAAGATCTGAAGACCTTTATAGAGACTAATTATAGTCATCTTTTGAGTGAATCTAAAAGTGAAAGAGAAGAAATCCATGTTGATAACCCCCAGGTAGCTTCACAATATTCACCCTTCCAGCTTCAGAGTTCGCAAAAACCAGAATCTAGTAATAACTAGGGTGTTTTTGGATCTCCCCTCCCCCTCCCTCTACCCCTTCTACCCCCCCTCTCCCTCCCTCTACCCCTTCTACCCTCCTCCCCCTCCCTATCCTCCTCCCCCTTCCCCTCCAAGAAGAAGTATGGCTGACAATATTAAGTGACCATTTTTCAAAGGAACTAGATTGGAGGATCTAAAACAATGCTAGTTTTTATGTGAAGCAGTATGGATAGTGAAGTAGATCAACGATGAGAATATAAAGAAAGAATAGCTCATGATGAAATTCTGAGATATATAATTGACATGGTATATGAAGTATTCAAGTAATAAGAACATGACATTTGCAAATATTAAAACAACACTAAAAAGAGAGTTTAAGAAACCAAAGTCTGATTCACAGTGCATCGCCAAGTTTAAAGAGATCAAACATAAATACTAAGTTTGTTTGGGAGTTTGATAATAGATTTAAGGTGTTATTGGATAAAATAATCTTCAACATAGCTCCACAACAACATCAATAATGGCTTATAAATACACTGTTACCACATATCATATTGCCATTGATGCAACAAAAGATATAATGTCAAGTCAAAGCTCTAGATATTGTGATGAAATTGGAAGCTTTGCCTATAGGAGATACTAATCCCTTGGAAAACCTATCCCTATAGATACAAGACATCAATAAAAGAAAAGATCTTAGAGAAGAAATATGGTGTATGAAGTGCAGATCGGAGGGCCATTCTAAACAGTAGTGCCTTGTCTTCAGAAATTACATGGCTAGTGGGGCATTGAATCCCTTGAATGCAAAATCCAGCCTGTGGTATGAAATATGTAAGACTAGAGGCCAACATTGTTCATAAGACTTTTACTTGTTACAAAAATATGTACAGACTCTAAGGAATCTATATTGCAAATTTTGTAAATCAGTAGGACGTGATGAAAATAATTGTTGAGCTTATGAAGTAGTGATGAAGCGTAGTGCTGAAACTTATAGAATTCAAGAAGAAGAGAATGGACATGAGGAAAATGGACAATGCAGTGGTTGAGGAGGTTACCAAGGAATGGTCAAGATGGTGGAGCTGATCGAGGACATGGACAATTTATTTTCTATAATTCTGGCTAACCAAGTCATTTTACAAGAGATTGACAGAACCCCATAATGACATGTAAGTACTGTAAATCCTTTCACTATGTAATTGAAGAATGTCTTATTCTTATGGCTAAGATGCAAGAGAAAAGGAATCAACAACTGACATAGAAAATTAAAATGATGACTGCTGAAAGGAGGTCCGAATAACCTCAATTTAGTATTGTCACTAGAAGTGGAGCTGTGATCGATAGCGATAAAATGGATGGAAATAGAGAATCTAAATGTGCATGAATCAGAAGGACTCTTTAGAAAGCTCCTATTTTCGATATTCAAAATGAAAAATAAGTACTATGGGAACAAAGAAAAGTTTTATGGATGTTGGACCTTCGACCTCTAGTGCATAGCCAAAGTCCGATTAGAAATTTAACTGCAACATATCATCAACGTTGGTACCAAATTGAGCTTTGACATAGGATCGATCTCCGACACAAGACCACAATTCAGTAAATCAGGTAGGTCTTTTAAAGTATTTTCTATAGACTAGTATGAAATTGTTAAGAGATCAAAAGGTTGTAGAAGGGCTTCAGGGGTTCATAGATTCTTGTGCATCCAAAGAAACAAAACAAAGTGAGATGTGTGCAGTCAATAATTTGCATCGACAGAAGAGAACCAAAAGAAAGATGAGTCTTAGTGGACAAACATGAGAGTATGAGATGGATTAAATTATTCTAGAGTTGGGATCTGATGTTAGTGTCTTAACGAAGTAGATATGGGAATTAATGGGTAAGCCTAAGCTACAATGGTCACCTATTCAGTTAAGGATGGAAAATTAGCAAAAGATCTTCCCTCTAGGAAGACTACCAGGTGTCACAGTGGATATTGAAGGAATTCACACTATTGCTAATTTTGAAGTAATAAAGATCATCGATGATAGTAACCCTTATCCCGCACTGCTTGAAATTGACTAGGCATTTGACAATATGGCTATAATTAATCTCAAGAAGAGACAAATGATATCTAAAGGAAACAATATCAGAGTAATTGTTCCCTTGATTCCATCAGAAGGAGTAAGATATACAAAATTAGTCAATGAAGGATAATTCACACTTAAAATAGAAAAGGTCTATCAAATGATAGTGAAGGAACATGATTGTGTTAACCCTACTATAGAAGTCAAGTTGACTTGGGAGCATGATACTTCTTGTACCTCAGACGCAAAAGAAGAATTGGAAAATTGGCAGAATATGCTTCATGAGTATCCACAAGGTGTTGTGCAAGAATTACTAAATCAGTTCGATGTATGATATCTGAGGTATGTAATCTTCCTTCTTCTGATGCCTTAGATGATTTAAATACTTTTCTTAATGATTATGAAGAACAAGTTCTGGAAAATCAAAGGTTGTTAGCCTTGGATATAGCCCTGAAATATACCACTACTAGATGGTGGAATGC
The DNA here is from genome assembly GCA_000404065.3 of Pinus taeda. Lineage (NCBI taxonomy): Eukaryota > Viridiplantae > Streptophyta > Pinopsida > Pinales > Pinaceae > Pinus > Pinus taeda. The sequence goes on from APFE031135617.1 coordinate 72,331, forward strand.
ACACAAGAAGAATATAGGAGGTTGGTATGAATGTCGAATACTAATGTGGATAATATTTGGACAGATAGATATAGAGATTTAGATAAATATGATGGTGAAACTAATCGTAGGAAGCATATCCAGCTATGCACTACAACGTGGAAGGAGATTCCACAACACAAATGAGTATATGGATTCATTCATACATTAGAGACAATCCCTAAGAACTGGTACCTAGAAACATATCTTCGACATGGTATTGTGAACTTGGCAGTCATGGTTGATGGATTCATATTAACATTTAGCTTTGTGGACAATTTCCCATACATAGATTTGGCCCTTCAGATAGTCAAGAAGAGGATCTTTGAAAACGTAACCCCATTGACATGGCAACAACCTGATTGGGATGTGCAGATAGAAAATGCAATGGAAAGTTATAACCTTACTATAGATGATGAAGAAGATCATTGCAACATCAACATAGCAGAGTCAAAAGGATGCCAAAAATTAATTTTACCTGAGCTAGAGATACTGGACATGACGAAGCCACTGAAGACCAAGAAAGTGAATATAGGATCAGAGAAGGAACCCAAGTTTGCAGTAATAGGAGACTAATGGGATGAGGAGATAGCCAGTAAAGTTAAAAAGTTACTTCATGAATATCAAGAACTATTTCCCACCAAGTTTTCAGAGATGAAGGGTACAATAAGAGATCTAGGAGTCATGAAGATTTCCCTTAAGCTTGATGTGAAGCCAGTAAAACAATGACCTTATAGGATAGTCTCGAAGTGTAAGGAGAAAGTGGAAGTAGAGATTGATAAGATGATAACAGCAAGAATTGTTGAACCTGTAGAAGAATTGGAATGGGTGAGTCCTATGGTGGTGCAAGAGAAGAAGTCTCAAGGAGAAATTAAGATCTATGTTGACATGAGAAAGTTGAATGATGGATGTTTACATGATCCCTTCCCTACCTACTTCACAAATGAAGTGTGCTAGGAAATGTAGGAGATCAAGAAGCTTACTCATTTATAGATGGATTCATAGGTTATCATCAGATTAGAATTTCACCTGAAGATCGGCATAAGACCACATTTTCTACAGAATGGGGCTCATATTAATACACAATAATTCCTTTTGGATTAAAAAATGCCCCTGCTATATTTTCTAGGGTGGTGGTTGCATCTTTTAAGGAATACATTCATAAGTTTTTAGAAGTATACTTTTATGATTGAACAATGTTTGGATTGTTGATAAAACACGTTGGAAGTTTAAGATTTATGTTCGATACATGTAGAAAATATCATACCTCTTTGAACATAAAGAAATGCGCATTTTGTGTACCTTTCAATATATTGTTGGGACATATTATTTGCAAAGAAGGACTAATGGTGGACCCTACTAAGATTGCTGTCATTGTGAAATTGTTTCCACCTAAGATAGTATGACAACTTCACACTACATTGGGACATATTGGGTATTACAAGAATTTCATCAAGGGGTATGCTAAGATCACTACACTTATGGAGAAACTGTTAAAGAAGGATGTAATTTTTTAGTGGAATGAATAATTTTAGAAGAGCCTTGACATATTGAAAGAAAAAATGGTAGTTGCACCTATACTAGTGTCCCTTGATTGGAATAAGGGATTCCATGTCCATGTGGATGCCTCTTATATAGCTTTGAGAGCAGTACTGACACAACCTAGTGTAGGAGAGATTGATCATCCTATAGCTTTTCCAGGTAGAAAGTTATCTAAAGAATAAAATAATTACACTAATACAGAAAGGAAAGGAATGACCATGGTATATGCTTTGCAGAAGTTTAGACACTATTTGTTGGGGTCACACTTTAAGGTGTTTAAAGGTCATTTTTCACTAAAGTATTTGGTTAATAAGCCTGCCTTAGGAGGAAAGGTATGCAAATGGTTACTGTAATTCCAAGAATATGACTTTGAGATCATTGTTAAACTAGGGAGAATGAATGTAGGACCTAATCATCTATGAAGACTAGAAAAAGGGGAAGAACCAACTAGCATAGAGGATAATCCCCTTGATGCATAGTTTTTTGGAATTAGAGTTACAAATGACCATTTTCACATATATCATTAAGTTTTTGACCACATGAATGGCTCCTTCAATGTATACTACACAACAAAATAAATAATTAGTGGTTAAAGCAACTAACTTTTAATTAATAGCAAGACAATTATATAATATGGGACCATATGAGTTATTGCAGGGATACGTACCGAAACATGGAAGACAAATGATTCTAGCAAAGGCTCATGGAGGTGCAACTATGGACACTATGCAAGAAAATCTATTGCGCAAATGATTTTGAGGGCAGGATTGTGGTGGCCTACACTAGATGAAGATGTGAAGGAGTAATGTTGAGCATGTGATATGTGTCAAAGAATAGGGAAGCCTTCCAGAAGAGATGAGATGCCATTGGTACCATAAGTTACATTGTAGGCCTGTGATAAGTGGGCCATTGATTTTGTTGGACCTATCAACCTACGTAGAAAGAGGACTGGTTCAAGGTCAATAATTACATCGACTGGTTACTTGCTAAGATGGGCCAAATCACAACTAGTAAGGGACTATAGTGCATAGACTACTGCAAAGTTAATTTTTGAGTACATATTGTCTAGATTTGGATGTCCAAAGATTTTGATGAGTGACCAAGGTTCACACTTCCCAAATAATACTATTGAAGCACTAACTGAGGAGTTTTAAGTTTATCATAAGAAGAGTACACCTTATCATCCTCAGGTCAACAGAATAGCAGAAGAATTTAATAAGATTATAGAGAATTCACTTACTAAGGTATGCAATGTTAATAGAGATGACTGAGACCTTAAAATTCCAGTAGTGTTATGGGCTTATAAGACCACATGTAAGAAGGTGACAGGTTAGACAACATTCAGGTTATTTTATGGGATAGAAATTGTGATGCCCATGGAGCACATCATGCCTAGCTTGATGATTGCAACTTTTACAGATATGGTATATTCTGATATGGATGAAAGAATGTCACAGTTGAATTCTTTAGAGGAAGACATATTTATAGTAGGATTTGATCAGAAGTTACATAAAGCAAGAGAAAAAGCTTGGCATGACAAACATATTAAGCAAAAGAATTTCTAGGTAGGAGACCTTGTTCTACTTTATGACAGTAAGTTTGTAAAATTTACAAGAAAATTCAAAATGCATTGGTTGGGCCCATACATTATCAAGCATATTACTAATGGAGGCAAAGTTTAATTAGCAAATTTAAATGGAGAATTGATTCAAGAGTAAATGGTAGCAGATTGAAGTTGTACAAGGACAACCCTGCCCCTGCAAATTTACTTTGAAGAAGAAAGGAGAAAAGTCTTAGTGCCACCTGCAGTTGAAAGCGGGCACTGGACTATAAACTACCTGCAAAGGGAGCTCGATGTAGGAAGTTACTTTTCTACAATCTAGATTATGTCAAAGTTCAGAGGAGCCTTGATGTAAGAGGGGTTGTTTTCTCCAATATGGGATGCAACGAATATTGATAGAAAAATGTGATTGTTAAAAGGGAAAGTTAATGTTAAAACATGCGGAAAGTTGCACTTGTGAAGAAAGATTGACTGAATCTAGGAATAGATATGCAATTAATGAAAAAAATATGAGCTAATAATGGGGTTAGAAATTCAGAATTGTTATGAAAAGCCACCTCCCTCCCAAATTTGGAACTTTGCTAAATTGAGAATTCGAATATTGCCATTGCGAAAAAGTTGCATATATTTTTTCATTAATATCCCATCAACTGAAGAATTTATTCATATATTTAATGAGAAGGGCTTAGTCAGAGTCATGGAAGAAAAAGTTGAAGTAGAAGTTGACATGCTTGCAATAGTATCATCACACATACAATGGAGATCCCCGTGAGAGAAACCAACTAAAGAGGAGAGAACGAAGAAGAAACAAGACAAGAAACCTGTTGAGTAACCTAAACAAGTAAGAGATACTCAAGAAGAAGTAGAGAAAGTACAAATGGAAGCATATGGAACAACATTTGCATTAACTCTCCCACCATATATTCCACTAAGAAAACCAAATGAAAAACTAGTAAAAGAGTCGAAGGATGCAAAGTATGGCACCTTCACAGCTTTATTTCCAATGTCAGTGAAATTTGTTGGAGAAACCCTTGGGAAGATTTTGCAGCTAAAGTTCATGGACTATGATTTCAATGACAGAAAGAAATATTCGCAGTTCATACCAGACAGATACTTGAAACAAATTCACTACCCTGAGAGTGGTGTGACGAGGTTGGTACCACAATAGTGGGTAGCTGGATTAGCATAGTCGGGGCTGATGAATATGTTGAATGTGTCACACTTCGGCAATTTTCTAGGGAGCATGGCTTGTGTGAGACAACTACTTGTGCTGGTGCAATATGGATGCCTATGGATGGGGAAGAAGATCCCTATCAACCCAACACTGATATGGAGAATCAAAATAATGTCGTATCAAGGGCAAATCCCCGTAGAAGAATTTGTTGGGAAAGATCAAGATAAAGCAATAGACGAAAACATGAAGAAGAAGTTTGGACTAAAAAATGGAAGTGAGGTTATGATATCAACTCGATCAATGATTGGGGTGTTCACTTCGCATCACACATATTGGCTGGAAAAATCATGAGGAAGTATCGGGCTAATGAAGTCACTACATCAGTGGTTTCATTAGCTGTGTAGTGTGCTAATGGGGTTTAATACAATTGGGTTGCATATCTATGGCAAGAGTTTTTGGATGAATGTTGGAAGGCTCAGGATAAAGGTACTACATTTCATTACACATGGTTGACTTTTGATAATTGCGATGCTTGCATGGAGAGAGGCGGAAGATTCAAAGTTCCCTCCAGTACCCTCAGAGGTTTGTGAAGTCGCATTGTATGCATCGCTATGGTATACCACTAAGATGAAACAAGCATTGGAGAACAAAATGATTTTTGTGCTATATCATATGGATTTACACATGTTGTTGAACCATCACCCTTGCCTATCACCAAGCCTATACCAGTAGTATAGCAATGTCAAGAAGTTTAAGGCTGACTTCCATAGGATTTATATATAGGCTCGTAGGGACACAATGAAGAAATGGCATCCCCTACCATATTTAGTAACAAAAGGCAATATCCTAGAAGAGATATAGCAGTGGCTCGTAGAGTGGATTCCTGTGCTAGAGACACAGGAAGAGGATAGTCCGATAAAGGAGGACATAGTGCAGCATGGGGAAGCAAGTGGAAAGGATAAGGATGAGACAGAGTTAGAACATAATGAGGAACACGATGACGGTCATTGGGATCCTCCTGAAGGTGATGAGCAAAACAAAGAGTCTGAAAAGATAAAGACAAACCAAGCTACCATAAGAACCAAAAAGAAACAGAAGGCAGACAAGACAAAGGACATAACATCAATGGTCCTCACTGAGGGAGAATTGGATTAGATTAGGGATAAAATTCAGGAAGTGATGACAGAGTCATGGAAGAAGTTAGAGGATGGTTATGGAAAACTTCTAACAGGTTTCAAAAAGCACATTGGAGAATTGAATATTTTCGCATATACAGTCAAACAACTAGTGTAGGTAGAGGAAAAGCTTACAGAGGAAATACCAATAGAGCCTACACTTGCAACACAAATGGCACTGAAACCTCCAGGAGCCCTATAGTTTGAATCCGTCAAGGTACAACAACGGGTGAAAGAGTGGAGGTATGTCAACATGAACATCATAGCAGTACCATTAAAGACATTACACAAGTTGGATCAAGAGATCACAGATGAGCTAAAGTAGTGCGAACAACTCACACCAAAGTTAAATATTTAGTTAGAGAAAGAGAATGCTTCGCTATAGCAAAAGCTCAACCAAGAGACAGAGGAGAAGGATCAGGAAATATAGTAGAAAAAATATGAAGGTTGTCATCAAAGAAACATTGCGTGAGATTCCAGACATTGAGGTTCAATAAGAGGAACTAGTGGAGGACAAGGTCGCGAAGCTCGGCCTTGCAGTAAAAAGGTATAAGGACAAGATTGCAGAAGTGAAATATTCATATGAGATGAAGGTCAACAAGCCACAAATGAACCTATAGCTAACCACACCACATGAAGTGTGAGAGAAAAGGGAGATAGGCCTAACGGCTGCAATGGCCGACATCTTAGGAGTAGTGGTAGATTGTGGGAAGCTTTTGGATGAGAACTTACAAATTTGGACTTCGTTGTAGGAAGATACAGATGTGTAGAAACATAGAGAAGAAATTCAATAGAAGAAATAGTAGCTAGAAGAGATTTGAGCAACTGCGAAGACCTTATCAATCTCTAGAACACTCACCAAGATCAATGTGGGAAATTTCCTCTAGAAGAAGTTAGAGGAGCTGAGGAAGGAAGAGTTGCTTTTGACAAAGAGAACTCAGCCATGGCAGGATGCGGCTCTCCAACTGTCCCAAGCAGTCGATGAGAAGCTTCAAGAGATTTTACAAAGGGAGACAAAAATGATGCAGAAGGCTACAAAACCTGTGAGAGAGGCATTGCTAGAGGAAGTGCGTAGCGAAAAGAAGAAGGTCACAAAAATTCTGCAGCAGTTCAACAATGACTACAACTGCATTGTAGCAAATATTAGAGGAAAATCGGTTGAGTGACTCGGGACAAGTCACATGTGAGTGTTGGGGGCCTATTTAGTGCAACCCAACTTGGTCCATATTTTGGCAAAAACTCCACGTTTTGTGGGGCAGACCACACAGTGGAGCTTGTAGGGGAGCGTGAAGTGGATCCCACAGTAGATAATTTTGAATACATCGTGTTATCACAAAACCAGTACTGATGGCTGCTAATCAGTAAGACCTTATGTAACTGTTTCAGACCAAACTTTTAGCTAGGGATTAGCCTCCCTAACCTAAGAGGGCTCTCTCAAAACAAACTACTGATTTATCTTTAGACACAAAGAGGGCTAACTCTTGAAATGAAAATTTAATAAACATACTGGTTGGACAGACAGCATAACATTTCTTCCATTGGGCTCATGGAGTCAAACAACTTTTCAATAAACTATCAACTGCTCATTCATAAAAGCCAAGGCATGTAATGTTTAAACATTCAAGACATTCATCAAATAACCATCAACTCGTAAGTACACACAGGAAGTCTGAGCACTAGGTGAATTCAGAGTGATTGTCTACCTAAAGAGCTGTAAAACATGAAGGACAAGAACCTCAACTTATAAGTATACACAGGAAGTATGAGCACTAGGTGAATTCAGAGTGATTGCATATTTATAAAGCTGTAAAACTTACATTTGGTAAGACAAAACCACAAACATCTTGAGCATTTTAACAAAGTATGAATCTTGGGAAGAATAAAACAGTCTTTCTATTACTGTAAAAAAAACTTTATACACAGGCCAATATAACTTTGTTTTTTGCATAAATATCCAACCCTTGTTACAAAGATGATTCAACTATATATAGCAACACAACTCTAACTACCTGGAGCTTCCTCCTCCAGCATGAGGGGAGCTCGATGACTAACATTTACTAACCTTTTCTATCTTAACAGACTCATTAAATCTACTAAGCATGAACTGTAACTACAAAAGAGTTCTAATCAAACTTAAACTCTAATTTATTCTCCTCATATTCTGATTCCTTTCCAGGTCTTCAACAGCTGTCTCCTTTTGTTATGGCCATGATTGCTGAGATAAGGATGTATAAAACCAAATTAGCTTTGAATGTTGAACGTGCTGATAGTTCATGTATCATAATGATAATCCCCTGTTTTCACGGTCTTTGTTTCCCATCATCCTTCGAAAGTTTAGGCATGTGTTCCTAGCTGTTTAATGCTTCAAAATTTGATGAGCATCACCATCTTTCCAGGTATGCTGGAAGCCTTGTTGATTGGACAAGTGTACAAGCCAACATCTTCGTATGCATTTTCAGCCAAACCCTAACCACAGGTAATAAAGTACCTTTATTAAAGTTCTATCTTAAGACAAAATCTTTTATCTTTATAAAGGATGGACACTTGTCAATATTTGAATGGCTCTGATAGCCTCATCTGGTTTCCTTGACATTCATTAGCCCTTTTCTCCAAAATCTGCTGACCTCATCATTAGACTTGTTATTTTTTCCAAAAAACAGCATCTATAGTAGTTTCGTAGCGCGCTACGAAACTGCTGTTCTTTTCAAAAAAACAGTCTTCAATAAATCTATCAATATTCTTTGTGACTGCAACAGCTATGCTTCTGGCTTCAAAAACTCCTAATTTACCTTGATTTTATATGCTGTGCTTACATGCCTCTAAAACCAATGAACTTAAGAAAAATAAATCAAAATCTTGGGGTAGCACCTGACTTTTAAAATTTGCAATTTTATTTGGCAGCTAACTTATTTAGCTGAGCTTTTAGTTTTGCAACCTCCTTTTCCATGGCTGCGATTTCTACTACAGCTTTCTCCATATTATCCATTTCTTTCTCGGCTGCCTCCCATTGTTCTTTTGAAGATGTAGTCTTGGTTTCTTTGGAAATGGGGACCTTTTTATTCATATCCTTCTTCTTGATTTGTTTTGCTTTTTCTGTTCTGGGTAGCTGCTTCTCCATTTCTTTGGCTTGTCTTCTTGTGTTTGGTTTTCTTTTCATTTCCTTTGCCTCCTCTGCTTTAGGCAGTTGTTCAATTACTTTTGTTGCAGGTACCTTCATAGCTACCTCTTCCCTGTGCAATTGCTCAGCTACTTTAATTTGCCTCCTGGTGACTGGCCTTCATGGTTTGAATATAAATTCATTACTAGGTTCCTCAAACCTTAACCTTTTTGAGGCCTTTGATTTTTTGGTGCTATCGGGTGATGACTGAGTTAGGTCAATAGGCATTGACTCAACCTGCACTGATTTAGCTTGCTCAAAATCAATTGCCTCAAGCAAATCATTTAGACTAGCTTTTGATATGTGGCTTTCTTCCGCAGCTATTGATTTGCCTTTTTCTTTACTTAACTGACTTCTGGTTCTGACTCTTGACACCTGTTCAACTCCACTTGACCTTGGTGCATTTTTCTGGTGCTTGATTTTCTCCTTTGATGATGATTGTGGTGTCTCTTTGATAACTGATGGCTTTATTAATTCCTTCAATTGGGTTCTGGTTTTCTTCTTGCCTTTTATCTCCTTTTTTAGTTCAGCAAGAGTAGGTTCTTCAGTTGAGCTTTCTCTTTCTCTAACAGGCAGTGGGGTGAGGCCTGTCTTACTCTAAAAACCAGCTATAAAAATAAATGAATCCCAATCCCGACCAATTCTTTGCAAGTTATCCAGCACTAACAGTTTTACTAGACCATGGTGAAACATTGATGTCTCACATTCATCTTTCCTCAATTGAATCTTGTCACAAATCTTACTAAGACTTCGGAACAAGTAGAATGGGAGATCTATAAATGCCTTTCCTGTGAAGTGCAGCAGCAGTTTGAAATGATAGGAGTAGACCTTGTTATACCTCCCTTCACAGGTTAAATATTTTTGAATGCATGTTAGGAGGAGTGCATAGTGTTCTTTAACATAGTGCCTTGGCACGGCCTTTGTGAGATCTTCATTAACATAAGGTTCCTTCAGGAACTCCTTGCAGGGGTTCATATCAAATTTGAAATTTTGGAACCACTCCTGCTCGCCTCTCGGGATTTCAGTCACCCTAGCAATCACCTCTGAAGACATAGGGAATTCTAGCATAGCTACTTTAGAACTTAAACCAGTAAAATTTAAGGCGAATGCTTTCGTTACCTCAGCATGCCCCCCTTGTAGCTTTTCACAAAAAGACCAGCAACCAGCATTCTGAAAGGCTTGTCTCACACCTTCATCTCTCAATGCGAGATCCAATCCCACAGGTTCAGTTCTCTGACACCTTCTAGACCGATGCCCCTTCTTCTCCATCTTGCTTTGCACTCCTTTGCGCAGAGAAACACTACCAGCTTCAATCTTCAAA
>APFE031135617.1:82298-95460 GCA_000404065.3 Pinus taeda
CATTCAGGAGTTGCATGTGGACATGTTGGAAGAAATTATTACCCAAGGAAAGTATTGCAGGGAGGACTATGGTGACTGATGGTTTTCAAAGATGCGAAGGAATATGCCCGAGGCTATGATGTTTACCAAAGGGTTGGAAGACCATCACACCGTGATGAACTTCCATTGCAACCAGTAGGTGCACTACATATATTTGAGAAATGGGCAGTTGATTTTATAGGACCTATCAATCTTCCAGCATGTCACTCTCATGCTAGATATATCATCACCGCAACAAAGTACCTTACCATATGAGTAGAGGCAACACCGATTAAAGAATGTACTTTGAATACCACAACCATATTCATATTTGAGAACATCATATATAGATTTGGGTGCCCCAAGAGTCTCACTAGTGATTAGGGGACCCACTTCATAAATGAACAATTGCCTACTTACTTTAGAACTTCATGATACAACACTATAGGAGCAGCTCGTATCACCCTCAAGAAAATGGTACAGTGGAGGCCTTCAGCAAGATATTAGAGAAGGTTTTGACCAATATATTCTCAGCCAACCAGGATGATTTGGATGAGAGAGTGCCAATGACTCTATGGGCATAACAAACAACTATTAAGCATACACCTTTCCAGCTTGTGTATGGATGGGAGATTTTGATACTGGTCGAATTTTCTATTCCCAGCGTTTTCATATCTTAGGCCACTCATATGATAGAGGAGGAATCAATTCAGAAAAGGATAAACAAAATTTCGGAGCTGGATGAGGCTAGGTTTATGGAAGATTTCCATCAAACAGTTGAAAAGAAAAGGAAAAAGGCATGGCATGATAGGCACATTAAGAGAAAAACATTCACAGTGGGAGGACATGTTCTGCTATATGATAGAAAATTCTTTAAGTTTATTATTGAAGCTACATATGCATTGGTTAGGGCTGTTTGTTGTTGTGGAAGTAAAAGAGTCAGACATTGTTATGCTAGCACAAATAGACGATATATTTCTACTAGGATGGGTGAATGGTGCACACCTAAAACCCTTCCATAGATCAAACAATGTTACTTATAATTGTTTGGCTCTCTGAAAGGATACCATAGGTAGGAGTAGATAGGAGTCATTTAGTTGATTAGTCACTAGTTGCATCAGTTTCTTTAGTCAGTTGGTTATTTACATTTCAAATATTTCAAAATAAATATTTCACGAGGTCTCTTCCAATTGCGGATGTTCTACCACCCTACCACAATTAATTGTGGTTAGGTGGACTCACATGTGTTAGGTATCATTTCCTTAATAACTAGATAATAATTTCTAGTGTCAGCCCAAATTTCCATCAAATATTTCCTATTATATCCATAATCAATTCCTAAGCATCTTCCAACACGATAACATCATTATCCATCAACTCCACTTTTCCTTTTTTAGTTTTGCATCATCCAAGTCAGGTGCATCTTAGCCGACAGTACAATTAACATGATTGAGTATGCATAGGGAAAGTTGTCGTAGTATTAGTTAGGAGGTATTGTCAGAAATGTAGTGTTGAGATTTTCTACTTAATCTACATGGAAATGATGAATTCTTCAGAGTCTGAAACCAAGGTTGTAGAGTCACTTAGTTTGCAGTTTGTTTCTAAGTTCTACATTCCAAGATCTGATTCCATCCCCTTATATTTTGTGTCTACCAACACTGCTCCAAGATGTGTAAGACTATTATATCTATTCCAAAGCTCGAATTATATGAGATAATTGTAAAGACAAAGTCGATTTATGGGAAATATGATAAAGTTGTGTTGGTTGAAAATGATCTCTTAGACTCTTTCTAGTTTCTGGACTGAAATGTGAAGTCTACGCTGAATCAGTAACAAAGGAGGATGGAAGCGTATCAATCAAAGTCAAAATTGGTTTCAGAGGAATCTAGTGGTCCACATTGCTTGATTTGAGAAGTTTTCCTGTGTTTGGGATGATAATGACTACAATGCAGTCAGTGCACAAAACTACTGGTTAGCAGAATGCATGGAGGATCAATATGGCTTGGTAAAGGATATCTAATTCATGTAGTGGACATTTCAAGGCTAACATGTTTATCAAAATTTGAAAACGCGATATCAACTGCATTCTAGACAACCTCCAAGCGAGCGAAGGAGATAGGAAATTATGATTATTACCACAAGTATGATACACAGAGAGGAGGAAAAGGAGCACACATAGAGCCAATCAACACCTCGAATATCAATTTCTCATGATACATTATTGCGAGGAAGCTAATGCATCATTGTTCCAATAATCACTGCACACATAAAATTTTGGCTGCAGAGAACTATGTAGAATGCACCTAGATGAATTGGTATGCCTTCCTTCTCCATGAACTATTCGAAGTCTATGAAAATATTTACAAGTGGGAGATTCACTTCATTTATGAGTACCTTGTTGTTTCTCTGATGATGTGGAAATGGTGCCGAACAGAGGGTTGGGATTTGGCTCCCATCATGGAAGACCATCCTCTTGCTCTCAAGTACATGCCCTGATGAGCCTTGGGGGACCCAAGAGGCAAGGAAATAAACGAGGCTTCCTTCATTGGCTAGTACAATAAAATTCTAGAAGTCGTCATGGTTGCGGAAAGGGTTCCAAAATCATTTCTTATTGAGCATTCGTCAGAAATTTGGTTTGGTGTTAGTCATGGTAGCACTTGGATAAGGTTGCATTGTGTTCATCCCCACACATTCCATATGAGACCCCAAACATTTATGATGATTCTGAAGCATTACATATAGAGGTTGGTTCATGGCTAGGGATTACAAGGGAGATTCAAGAAGGAAAGAACATCTGGTTCTTCGAAGGAATGATACCCCAACTACTACGGGGAGAAACAATTACAGATTCAAGAAAGTGCTATTCCAAGGAGGAGATGCAACCGGTCATCAAAAAATTTAAGGAAAAAATGATCTCCCTAAAGGAAACCATCACCAACATCGAAGTCTCAATAGGTTCCTTTCCCACCTTTGCTAAATTTCAAGGTTCAAGGCAACAGGATCCACTAATTACACTCCTTTAGTTGCTACACTGACAATAGTAGGACCCAATTCCCAGTCCAAGCCTACCATCCTAAAACCCCGTGGTTTAAAATATACAAAACCTTCTATTGGGCCAAAAAGAATAAATCAACCCTTGTTAGTCACATTGTAGATCTCACCCTTGAAGAATCCCAATCCCATACTGCATCACCCATTGTTGAAGAAATTCCATCCTCCACCTTAGTTGTGTCATGTAGTTCGCACAACCCATCACCACATAAAACATCCACATCCATCACCATTTCAGACACTATACCCTATGGAATTTTGTTGGAAACAAAGATGGACATGGAGGTTGACTATGTTGATGAGTCCATCATGGCAGTCTCCAATGCAGAAGTCGTCACCACTTCCATGTTGTCTTTATTATTGGATTCAGGTCCACTAATGGGCACTGGACTAATCATTACTCAGCCACTCACCACCATAATCCATCCAATATCATTACCATTTCATCCATTTCCCTCAATTCCATCCCTCCCCATTTCCATCCACACCACTCCACCATCCCTCAAACCTTCACAACATGATACCTCTCCCCATGGACACTCAGAAAAGTCTATCACTAGTGCATAACCCTTGCAAATTCAGTTTCCAAAACCCTCTACGATGAACTAGGATGATCTCCCAGGTTGTTCCTTATCCCAATTATTTAATTTTATTCAACTAACGACATGCTGAGTAGAGGCATTGCATAATGATTTGACTACTGAGCATGAACAAAACTTACAACAAATTTTTGCATTGACTACAAAACGTGATCACCTATGTGAAGAAAAGAAACAACTTCAGGGTCAACTAGAGCAGATCACCGAAAAATTATAGGTATTGTGGCCTTCAATTACTAGTGTTGTGCCCAATGCCCTAGAAGAAGTTTTAGCTTGCACATTGGTTGAATGTTGAGACCATATCCATGCATCGTGCCATCATTTAATTTCTTCTAATTGTGAGCTCAAGCAGTTTCTCGTTGTTTCATGAAGTGCAATGCCAAACCCTGCCATAAACTATCCAATCGAATTAGAATAGAATATGGCTGATGCATCCACCCTAAAACACTCCACTGTTAATGCTGTAGAGGATGCCCACACTCTCTTGCAACAAGTTCATGGCTGTTGAGGCTGCCTTACAAAGAAGAACCAACCTGTTTACCCCCTCCATAACAACAATCAATTACCTAATGATTCCAGGAACACCAAAGGAAAATACCAGCAGAAGATGATCAGGGAAGAAATAGACACTCTAGAGGCACACATTCAACAAATAAAAGATGAGTTCACCAAGACAAAGCATATACTCTGGGACCGACGATCGCCAGCTTACAAACACATAAAGACACTAAAAAAACTCAGTGGTGACATCAATGAATAGTGGACTTCTTTATTGATGGCATGATCAGCCTAACCAATGTTCGACACTACATATGAGTTCCTCACCCAGGAAGCTACAGTCATAAGAATATGGCAGGTAGCACTCAATGAGTACACCCAATTCCACCAGGAGGCCATCATTTCTATCCCTGAATTGGGGCCTTCTTTTAAATAAACCATACAAGAGGAAGCACCAGTCGAAGCATCAATAACAAAACCAACAATAGAAAAGTAAGCAATATCGATGATGCTGAAGGAAGATTGACTCGGGGATGAGTTAATAAACTATAGTTAGGGCCTATGGGGCCTTCATTTTATGAGGAATTAAAATTTTTTGGCATCGAGTCAAAAGGTTGGAAACAAGTGGCGAAAGTGGTCATTAGACAGTTGTAAGAATAATAGTCAGAAAAAAGGAAGGAACTTGCAAAAGAGTGGCAGTGGCGGAGGGATGGAGGGAAGGAGTAGAAAAAATCGAGCGGGAAAAGGGAAAGGAAAACCAAGGAATGGAAACAATTAAGCAAGGGAGAAGGAGGAGAGCCTAAGAAGGAAATGGAAGTCTAGGTTGGCATGTAGAGAGAAGGAAGAGCAAGCCAAAAGGTAGAAAGGAGAACATTGAACGGTTGTTGTTGCAGAGCTAGGAGAGCCCCTCTGTATATATTATTTCATATTCTTATGTACTGTTCTATCTATAGTTTCTATATGTTGGAAAATAGGCCTTGAGATTGATGTAATGCATTCACTACTCAAATTAATGATGAAGACTGATATTGGTACCATTGTGTGTTAGTTGCATGTTAACCTGGTTCTTTAAAATTTTTACGTTTGCATATTTTTAAGTAGTATTGCTTTTAGAGAATGTATGGCTCGTTGCGATCATAATTTCTTGTAGAATGATTCAATTTTCTTGGCTTCTTGATTCTCTAATATGATTTTTCCTGATACTAGGTTCCAACTCCCATCTAACTAAGATCATGACACGACTCAGGTGAGACTCCTTACCCATTTCAGGTAAGTAAACATGTCAGCATTTTGCTAAACTATAATGAATCTTTGTTGGACCTTGTGCCTGAACGTGGGGTCTCAGTGCTATTTTTATTTCTATGCCAACAGTATCAATTATTCAAGAAGTATTGATTCACCATGTGGAGTGCCCTAATTTTTGTACTTATCTTGGTTAAAGATATAGTTCCTTCTATTCCTTTCTTAGCTTCAAAAATCTCAATATAAAATTAGTCACACCTCAACTACTTCAAAAAGGGAGAAGGATAACAAGTATACTGATATTTTAAGCATATTCCCCATTGTTTCTCCACTTCCAGTGAGCCTAAACAATAGCCTGATGGAGTCACCTCAAGGAACCAAGAGCTTTGCTTCATTTCTAGCAAGCCTAAACAATACCCCAATGAGGTTTTTTGCTTGACCTCTCTATGCAAGAAACCTTTCTCTTCTTCACCACTTTATTTAGTTACTAATAAAATGTGTGAAGGAACTTATTTATTTTGGCAGTGGAAGAGGGATCTCAACTTATTGAGTGTAGAAGAGGTTGATTCCTTATTTAAGGGATTTTAAATATAATCAAAGTTCATATACTCATTTAAAGTTTTTCTCCTTTACCTTGTCTACTCAATTTAGTTGACATGTTAAAACACCATCTAATACAAGGTTGAGTTAAAATGGAAGATCCTTAAAAAGCTGGATTTTCAGTGAAATACATAGGATCAAGATGAGAATTTTTTTAAGGCAAAACAAGTTTGATCATGTTTATAATACTTTTCAATATAGTGAGAGCCTAACATAATCATCAACTAAGATTGAAGTGCCTCAAATATTTGACATATATTTGAACAATGAAATGATAACTTATAAAAACCATTGGATTCAACTAGATCAAACAATGTAAAATGACCATTAGCAGATATACAAGCAGTAAATTGGTTATCAAAATGACTATTGTTAGATCCAGCATTATGATCGTATCAATAGTTTAACATACAAGTCTCTTCCTTGTTTATCGGTTCATTTTGTGTCAAATTCCATACTAGAATAGTAACATGAAAGTTTGTAGCAATAAAACCAATTGTTGGCCTTGTAAATATGCGAAACTGATTAAAAAACATGTTGATAAAAAGTTAGAAGGGTATATCAAATCATATCTAGAATCCATATCTAGAATGATTCAAGGCTTTAATTCTACTGAAATGGATTGATTGGACTAGAACAAAAATGATTGGCTCAAGGACATTCACATTGAACATTAGAAACTGATTGTTCACCAAAACCCTCAATGGATATAAATTATTCGACCAAAGATAATATTTACATTGATTAGATTCACAATTTTGTGCATTCATGAAAGAAATACATTCCCATCCCAAGTTAGATACATTAGGTTTAGATGTAGATGAATTCATTATAGTGATATCCTCAATCTTATCATAAAACTAATCTCAACATATAGAAAATTATGACAAGGAATCCTAAAAGCCATTAAGGACAAGTTTGCATCTAGTGAAACAATACGAAGTAAAGAGTTTTTCAAGGAAATCCAGATTTGACAAGGTTCGAGGAGCTTACCAAGATTGCAATAACCTGACATAATTATCAATGAAAATTGAAGTGCTTCGACTTATGTTGAGGAAATTATTTGCTTAATAAGAAAAACTAATCACTTATACATTAATTATCAACCTAAGGAACACCATTTTGTTTCATGGCAATCCACAAAATATTTGCAAGCAACTACTAGAGACTAATATTGGTTTTTATATGAGCTTCCTATGATAACTTACAATTAATTTTATTTATTAAAACAAATTTATTCTATGGACACCCTTAAAGAAATCTAGAGTTGACAAAAACAAATTAAATGCAAAGAATAAATGAATGAGAACAAATCTGGTAATTCTTTTTGTCTTTAATTAAAATCACATGTACAGAAATAAGAATGCAATAAACAACTAAAACTAAAGACTAACCAATAGCATTGTTCTAGATAAAAAATCAACATATGAGTTAATTAAGAAATGGTACAAGAAATCTTAAAGTCTACTATGATAATCTATTACTAATTTGATTGTTAACTAACTCATAAATAAATCAAGAACTACTTCTAAGTAAAAACAATTTCTATTTCAAGGAATAACACTATAAAATTAAGGAAACAATATTCATAATTTAAGAGAGAAACTATTAAAAATAGAACACTATAGATTTCTACGTTCGAGGAAATGATCATATGAAATCAATGTTGGAAATGATTTGTCAATTAATTGAAGAAACATACATTAATAAAAAATCATGACAACATGGAAAGAAAGCTATGATTAAGTAGAAATTAAGCTAATTTACTTTATAAAGAGGCAATGATTTATCCAAGGAAGCAAGCCTGACTACTTGAGAATCAACCTGCCTAAACTCTACTGAGATCAAATGTAAGGAATAATAACTGAAATTAATGGATTTCTATTTTCATTAAGAAATTTGGATAAATAATTGCAATCATAGTTCACAGTGTTATCTTCAGCCAATAATTTTTCATCCCCCCCCCTGATTTATGTCCACATTTAAATACATAAATAGAAAGGGAAAAATACAACTAAATTGATTAAAAAATGGTTTCCTTTAGAAATTTAGGTTTTGCACAACAAATTCATCAACAATATTACATCTGAAAGATGTCTCCATCATGATTCAGTTGGAACAAGTTGAATCTGATATTGCAATTGGGAGAATTTGAAAAATGACCACAATAACAAATTTGAGAAAAACACCTTCAGGGAACGTCATGTATGTCTC
Organism: Pinus taeda; assembly: GCA_000404065.3. NCBI lineage: Eukaryota > Viridiplantae > Streptophyta > Pinopsida > Pinales > Pinaceae > Pinus > Pinus taeda. The sequence goes on from APFE031135617.1 coordinate 90,521, forward strand.
ACACCAGGGAGAAATATGGAAAACATCTCATTGGAAAACTAAATTGGTCTATTCTGCATAAAATCTGTGTCTTTGATTTTCAAGATTAATCTTCTTTTTCCCGAAGAAGTCCAATGAAAAATTGTCATTTTTTATCGCATCGAATTTTTGAGTTGGCATATCTGAATATGAGATAAAGATCAAATTTGTAATTGGAAGAGATTTTTAAGGCTAAAATCATGAGTGATTTTATAACAAATTCATTAATAAACCATCATTGAAAAAATCATGCATAATAGTCTTCAATTTATTAAAAATAAAATAGAACAAATATTACTTATCCATAAGAGAATAAATAATTATAAAATGGAACTATATGATAAATTATAATAAATAGTGTAATAAAAAATGGTAGAAATGGATGAAATAGATGTCAAGAAATGATAATAATAATTTCAAATCAGTGGCCCAACATCTCCCCCAGACTAAATATGTTGCATGTCCTCATGCAACCCAATGCCTCCAAGATGTAATATAGTAACCAAAACACTCACCCCAATTCATGATATTAATGGAACATAAGGATTCTTCCCAAAAGGCCTCTTCAAAATAATGTTTATTCAATTTTAGAAATGTTGGTAAATTTGTAACAATTTTTGCATTGAATTTCAACTATATATAGAATTTGCAGCAAAATATGATACAAGTAACAACAAACTTCATTAACCATTTTATTGAAAACTACAAACCAGATCTTGTTGAAATTTCGCAAGAATATTTCCACTATATTATTGCTTCTCCACACTTAAAATCAGATTCATTGATGCACAAATCCCGAGATATAATAAAAATTGTTGCAGGTGATGATATTAAATTTCTCAAAATTATAAATCAATTTTGCTTGAAATTTCACTGGTTTGTTCCTATTATCTTAATGCTTCTCCACACTGAAAATAAAATAAACACGATGAACATATTTCAAGATATCAACAAAATGGTTGTAGGTGAAAATGCATGATTTCTAGAAAATTTCAAACTGGTTTAGCTTGAAAATTTCCAGGTTTGTTAATTTAATGATACCTTCTTGTTGTCCAAAAATCACAAGAATCTAGTTCATGGTTTTAAAGATATACGTGAATCAATTTATACAATGTATAAAAATGAGATTGTATACCTTAAATGAGGAAGAAAAGAGAAAAAATCCATCATGTGTAGCAATTCCTCCCCCAAACTGTAGAATTAGCATGCCCTTATGCTATATTAGAAAACAAATTTAGGTGGCTGCTACTCTCACCGCTGAAATATTTTCTTGGTGTATAACAACTTGGAATAAGGGAGGTTTTGAGAATGAAAACGAGTATTAATGGCATTGTGATGATAAATAAATGATGAAGAATACCCTCCCCCAAACTAAAATCTTTGATGTCTTTTTGAAAAATGGGAAGTCGTAAAGAAGTGGAAATAATGATTTAAAAATATGAGCAGATAATTATCAAAGGATTTTCATTACATTCTCTTAAACTTTTAATAAATCAAAAAATTATGTTATTTTACCTTAGGTTATACCTCTGCGAAAACATGGAATGTCATGGCTAGACTAATATTTGTTCAAGATGATGTTGGGTGAACTATGTTGAAAGTGATGTTGAAGGTGGGAGCCATGTAACATGAAAGAAAACAATCATGATTTCCTTCCCCCAAATTGATTATTTTCCTTGTCATTAATATTTCTATAACCCATCTCATGAGTAGCCTCGATCAATAATTCATCACCTCAATAAAATAATTATATATAAAAGTGACATAATCATGTTGTGAATGCCATGGGATAATAACGGATAAAAAGGGAATATAAAATAGGGTAAAAATGATGAGAAAAAGGGCCATTCCCTAGACCCTTGAGCTTTGGTTGTTATGGGAACACAAATGGTGATACGTGGGATGAATTAGTTATCTCAGTATTTTCTTCTAAAGAAATGACCAGTTACCTAGCATTAATAATTAGAATAAGGCCTCTTTATTCTACCACAAAATTAATAGTGTTGTTAAGCTAAGAATAAATAGCGACTGATTAGGAAAAACGACTATCTTTGATCAAAGATATGAAACTTATAGAATAAAGGAATGATAGACTAGATGATACAAAATGCCAAATCTCAAATATCCTGAAATTTTCAACCTTGACATGCAAAGTGAATATTCAGAACTCATCAATAGATATAAACCATAACCATCATAATCTAAGAACTGATTAAATATTACCTCATGAACCATGAGTTCTAGCAAACCTTATAAATGCAACAATAGGTTTTATAGGAAATTAGTTTTGAGAAAATAAGGTAACCAGGTAGATCATAGCATTGAATTAATGTTTATACCATAGGCATGGGAATTTCTTCCAGTAGACGTCCATAATGTCGACGTGGATGCCATTTTAACCCATTGAAAATCCAGTGTTCCATGTATTAGAAATAAATGCATAGTTAAAAGAGCATTTCAATTTACTTAGATGTCTACTAAAGATCATTTTCCTAGCTTGGTAACTAGTTAATAACAATTCCATTCATAGGAGCTAACAAAAGTGAATAAGTCAGCTCATGATGAGACCCCTTGTCCTTCATTTTTACAACCAAAGGCCATTACCATGGCTTGGTGACTAATAGTGGTTATGTCACTTTATTAGGTCATATGATCATGGTAGGTCGGCTCATGATGATATGTTCTATCCTCCAATTGAATATTTATGTTTAAAATTCAACTATGGTTATTATTAATCAACAAAATATTACTTAATAGATGAGGTGGTAGGTAATCTTCTTAAGAGCTAGGGATGGCATAAAAACTTCTGCAATAACTATTTTCAACTTGGCTAGTTTTTCTTCCTTAAAATGACTATTGGTAAATATATTTTTCTTTGTTAAGATTGGGGTTGAGGAACAATTCATTAAATAATGTTGGAAAGATTTTATAAGTACATTTTTTTTTGGTAATCATCATAAATTTTATTATATCGAGGACTTGACAAATTAAGAAAGTTCAAAGTTGGCATGATGAAATTATTTTTGCAGAATTATCTCTTAAAGATAAGATTCTATTTATAGATAAACAAAGATAAACTGACTACCCAATCATTATTTCAAAGTGGATCTAGAGCATCAAGAGTATTTCCCATTCACTAAAGAGGAAAAATTTCAGAAAGACATACAAGTGTTGAATCAAGAAAAGTGAAAAGGAGCATGAAAATACGCTAGCAACAATAGTTGTGACTAAGGTTACAATGACTATGACTTAGGTAACAACAACCATGAATTAGGTAGCAACAATTGCAATTGAGGTAACAACAATTGTTATTAAGGGAACAACAATTTTGACCTAGGAAACAATAGTTGTAACTGAGGCAATAACAACTATGACTTAGGGAATAGCAATTATGATTGAGGGAACAAGAATTGTAGCTCAGAAAACAATATTTATGACTAAGGGAACAATAGTTGTGACTTAGGAAACAACAACTATAGCTAAGGTAGAAATAATTATGGTTCAAGATTTCGATTATCCATAGTACCTGTGTTGCCATGTTAGCTCAAAGCTACCCATATATTATGAAGTATAAGCATGACCATGACCCCCCCCGAAATTGACTCAATGGGTGAATCTAGGCAGGGTGACATAGAGAACGGTTATCATCAACAATCCAAAATCACTTTACAAAATATGAGGGAATAAGAGTGAACCTCCTGACAAGACTTACCATAAGAGCTGTTTTATGGAATTCCAACAATTGTATACTAGACTGGGAGCAATACTTAAAACTCAAACTGCTTCCTTTAGATTTGTATTAGAAAGAACAGTTTGTGACTTTAGAAGGAAATCAATCAATTGGAAAATTTGAAAAAAATCCCTAATATAAAAAACATAATAGAATTAGAAAAAGAAAAAAACACTTTATTGAAAAGAACCAACTAAATAAGTAACGTAAGATGATCAATGTGATTTTGGATGTGCAATATGTTTCCTAAGGGACTACAAAACTATTAATGGTAATGAGATTGAAATAAGATATTTTGGAAAAAATATTTTGTGGCAATGACTCAGGTCTTCAAATAGAAATCAATTCTTCATTTCTCCAGTTATAAATTTATCAAGTAACAAAAAAGTCTTTATGTTTTTTTTCTTGTTAGCAAACATTAGCAGGAAATTTTATTGCAAACTCTTATAATCCAAGACATTTTAGATCATGGCACCTAAAATACACTAAAAATAATATTATATTAAATTTATTATTAGATACTTGGATGAAATTCCCTTATTTCATTAGCATTGCCTTCAACAACCATTTTTTCATGAATAGACCTCGTTTATTCTCTCACGACCTATAAAAAAACAAGCATGTACTTGGAATAAAACATAAAATTATGGAAGAAGAGAGGTGCGTAGAATATCTTAAACCAATAATTATGCAAAATAAATAACAAGTAGTTACTTTGTAAAAACAAATCCGCAAAAATATAAACAAATTCAAATTCATTCATTGCCTATGGGAGAATGGTGGCCAACCATTCTAAACGACAATGTTTTAATCATAACTTCTCTGTCAGTTGTCTGATTTGAGTGATTCCAAAGCTAAATGAAAACTAATTCAGAGGGACATACCTGGTAGAAATAGGTTTTAAGAATTCAATTACATGACATATCAAATTTACTCAGAATAATGTTAGGTCCCTATAATACTAGTGATTACCCTATTAATATTGTAATTGTATCCCTTATTAATATTGTTGTTCCCCTATTGTCCCCATATTTTTATTACTGTGCCCCATAGAATCCTTCTATTGTTATTTTTGTGGCTTTATATTATTATTGTTAGGTCGGCTGGGTTATATTGTGACTCCTTAGACTCCTATATATAGAAAGGAGGTTTTGTCATTTGAATCATCCAAGAATGTTCATTTATGTAATGT